>NBIV01000231.1:0-121281 GCA_003194525.1 Gracilariopsis chorda
ACTGCATAAGCCTTAGAATACGAACTTTTCAGTTTATGTGAATGTGAAATCTCACACAGCCGTGACTAAGCACGTAAGAAACATGAGAATAGCGATTCAACAACGTTTTTGACCATCGACTTCGAGCCCTAGACTACCTATTTAATGGTATATCTGAAAGCGTAATACAGTTGGCTCCGCCCGCTGCTACCCCTACTGCCACTGCGCTCACTCAAGTGGCCGTTACAACCAATTCTGCGTCAAAACAGCCATATACTTGTGCGCCCGGAAATCTTTGGAACACAAAGGCGAATTGCGAAGATGTATAACCATGCTTAGAGCTTATAACACTCTACATTTGGATATTATGGAGGGCAAGAAGAAAAGGCATTACAATTCGAAAATGAAACACAATACAGATCTTGTTGTTGTGTGGACTCTAGAAACGAAGACGAATGAAGCAGAAAAAATATAATTCACTTATGAGATGGGTTTTAATTCTTCATTTGATAGTACGAAGGCCTTCAGCCTCTGGAATGGTTTCATACATGGAATGCAAGAGAGAAAATGTAATGCAGTTCTCTTACGCAATCTGCGACGCAGTTGACGATCAATTTATCGCAGTATGAGATGATACGAACAGAAGAGTTGGCTTCATTGGAAACTATGGCCTGCCCAGTATCCTTCGACACCCGTAGAACAACCGCATTATCAGCAAACTTTGCAATCGGAACTAACAAGCGAGTATATGGTTTTAGAAACTTTGCTTCAACATGAATGCGGTAAACGTATTGGCAGTGTTCCGGTGTAATTTGCAGATTATAAGTATCGCTGGGTTCTACGCTGAGAGAATTCGAAGTCAAACTTGAACCTGTCCTGGTACTATCACGTCGGAAGAGGAAGCTGCAGGTGTTTCTGATGCTTGGGAGCTTCCCTGAGAGTGCTAGCTATCGCAACATGTTGAAAACGAATTTGAAATAAAAAAACCCTGAGAAAAAGCTGCTATCAGAGACATCGCTTCTTATTGAGCCCCTCCTCTTTCACCGTAAATATTGAGACCTTCGTTTTGCTAATCATTGGGCCCGATCATGAGATGACTCTTCTCCTCGAGGGATTTTGTATCTCTTCCGGAATAATTCGTTCTCCCGTTCTCTATTTTTCCCATTTTCTCTCCAAATAGCCTTTTGAATGGCATCGTTGAGATTCTCGTTGCTCACTCTCACCACATTCTTCGGTTCTTCTGATAATATGTGCAAAACTTCCGGGTCTGAATTTTCTTGTTCGACAGCTAATACTTCAGCGTTATTTGGAATCAAAATGCTTTGCATTGGAAAGGATAAATTCTTAGAACTGTAATGGATACATAAGGTATTTCGTTTTCCTTAAGTGACGATATCTTGTATTGTGGCATATTTCGTGGGTGATGAAAGCTACACGTTGCGCAGACGCCTCCGTCGGTCAAGAACTTTTTTCGGCCTGTGGATCCTGTCCCAGAGCTTGTGACGGGCTCCAAACCTGTAACACATGCACACAAGTAAGCCTTCTGGTAAACTAGATACGGATGTTCGTAGCGATCGCATGATTTCTGCCGAAGGTACAGGACCTTGTGCGGATGTTTGTTGCACAGACGCACATAGCTTCACTCCTCTGCGCTGAAGAGCAAACGTCTGAAGTTAGCTGAACTCCGTTATTGAAACCCATAAGCATGTGAAGAGGAGATCTTGTGGCCATCGCACTACTCTCTCCGCGCTGCCGAGAGGGCTCCGATATTCACCGGTTTAATCTCGCTCTACCCATCACTTAGCAAAGAAGCTTCCTTCGTTGGTAGACTGTTGCGTGCCGGCAAAGAGAAGCGCTACGACATGGCGACAACATCGTTCTGAATACAACCGTCGCTCACCGCCTTCAGTGCCAGGGTTAATTAAACGCAGCTCAGCTACAGGTAGCTTCTCTACTATTAATCATGGACGTCCCATATGGTACAGTTTTCACGCGGATGAAGTTTGCGCTGAGGATTTACTGTTCTTACGTTTTATTATGGACCCACGTACGGTACGATGAAGTCAGAAATGCGAATAGTTCTTTGCTTCTCAGGTTACAATCGTTTGATTTGCGGGGAATGTGGTTGAATTCTAAGACTTCAGTGGTCTTTTCACTTTTCTATGCTGGCGATTTTACGACTGAACTGTGATACTGGTGATGGGAGAATGAAGTAAGACTTCAGATCGTTCTCTGAAGGCAGGGTGGTTGTGAATAGATACAGTCACTGAAATGAAAGTGTGGGCCTTGTGAATGCTCACATTTTACACACTGTCATGTACGGTGTTGCTGGATGTGGTATCATTACGCATTAGGAATCATGTATCCAGGAACAGCAGTTGAATGGCCATTCGATCCAATTTCTTTCTTTGATTTGACGCACCTTGTGATTCGCCCATTTTGTATACCTTATTCCTCTTTCCTCAATGCTTATCGTGGAAGGATGTCTCTCATTATGTCATTTACGTCAGTGCTTGCCCCTACCCGCCTGTTGTTTTTGCAGGATGAAGAGAGTAACATTTTCACTGCTCAGCTTGAATAGCAAGCATCAGAACTCAGAAATTCCTTCAAATCAACCCCTGGAGAACTGCCCTTGCCTCAGAATCATCTACAGACCTCATTCGAGCAATGTAGTAGCGTCGACTTTGAATGTCAAGGAACCCGACAACTCTTTCAATGCACCCAGCAGGCTCGGTTATGGTCTCTCCTCTGCCCTTCTCATCATTGTATACAAGACCAAAGCGTTCCTCTTGCTTCAAGCCGTACTGCCACCGCACAACCACAAAAGCCGCCACTACTCTCCTCGTTCCAACGTGGAGAACTATTTCGAGTATGTTCTTGATGCTACCGTAGTACAAGTGTTTTGGCCTAGGTGATTTTGAGCCCGTAACTGAATGAGATGACGAGAAAGAGTCCTCAGATTCTGGATCAAAATGCGCAGCAATACAGAACTTCTGCCGCAGTCTGCGCCTCGGGTGTGATGATCTAGGATTAGGACGTTCTATGCTCTCAACCGTGAATTATTTCTATGCTTTGGTAATTCTGAGACTTCTGGAAGAGCAAACAGATGCGATAGAGAATGTATTAGAGTGCGTATGAAAGTCGATTCGTACGAATGTGCTCACTGCGTCTCTGTGGCGGGCGTTCAGCTCGAGTTTGTGAACTTTGGCACCAATGCATTCTGCTTCTGCATGGAACTCTTTGTTTTCCACGCTATGAGTTGCTAACACGTAAATTAGTTCGTTCTCATGCGTCCAGGCTACATCGGTTTCCTCAAAGAAAAGAGAAGATTGCCAATCACTGGCGATCTTTAGGGCCACAAGTTTGAAGTTCTTGTGAAAAGGATGCGCTGTAAGATTAGACGTTTTCTGAACTCTCTTCCCGATCTCCCCAAGAAATCGTTCAACTACAAACTGCGGTGTAATCGATAATGGTCAACATTCTCGTAATATCTCTGGAAGATGAAGAATGGAATGTTTAGTTGGTGATAAGCAGTAAGAGTGAGTACCGTCTTTGTTAAACAGATCTATGAATCTTGCATAAGCGTCTTTTACAGTAACTTCCAGCTCGTGCAAACGATGCAAGTCACATCTGTATGCAAAACACATGCAGATCATGTCCAATGTCGTCCGCCAAAGGTGAATAGTTTTGGTGCTCACGCCTATGTTGTGAAGAAATAGAAGCAGGTACAACTCAGCATGCCTTTTCAGGGCTTTAAGCTTAGAAAGATGGTCAAGCGATAAAGGAGAACGATCCAATGAAGACGGAATTCCTTCATGTGATTTCTCAATGGCTTTGTTAATACTTCGGAGAGCTTCTCGAGGTATGCAGTACTCTGGACGTGCGTGATGTTTGTCATGTTGTGGCCGAACCGGTCAGAAGATGCAAAATTTGTTTCACCCTTCCCATCAGGAGCATGTACATTACATCATATGGGAAAGCGGATATATGTAGTCCAGGCGAAGTGCTTTCATGCATGATGCTCTTTTAATTTTTGTTGACTGCACTACGTGGCGCTTGATCTTCCCCCCCGTTTTTGAAGATCCCATTGCTTTCCAGGTTGACTCAACATCTAGCGCCAATCTCTTAATACCACATTCTGCATTAATAATGTCACCGGGTTTGTAGTATTGGTTACGTGCAACAGCACCCTTCATCACATCTCGATGAGCATTTGGAATGGCACATAAGCTTTTAAATTTCTTGACAAACTCCAGTTGCGTCAAATAAACCCGCAGAAGATATGGCCAGTGTGTCCCACATATCCTAGGACCTTGAAGCGGCCGGCCAGTCAGCAGTGAAGAACAACATGTATGCTATAAGCCTTCTCACTTTTCCATCGTAGCATGAGACAGTGATCCCCTTTTGTAAGCTTTTCAAATCGATCATGATTTCGCTCATGAAAGTGTCGAAGTAGTCCGCATGATAGGAATCTGGAACTACCGCTAGAATGATTGAACTGGATGCTTGGCTTCGCTTCGCAGGTGGAAGGTTTAAAACGGTGCAGACAATTTGCTACGATGACACAACCTCTCCTTTTTGATTTCTTGTGCATTCAAAGCCGTCTGTGGAGAGCTTTAAGAACACTGTGATCTCTTTCTCGTCATTGATCCTGTTTGAAAGCATCTTCCCCTGGTTTCTTACAAACATGTTTCCATGGTAGTAGTCATGGATGGGAACTTGTGATATATCTTCGGATAGTGAATTTTTTGCTCTTGAGCAACCTTCAAGGGGAGCATTCATTGACGTAGGCGAACTGCAAAGATCTTTTAATGCCGAATATGGTTTCAATACCCAGAAATTTTCGCTACTTGCTGAATTCTCAGATTTACAGATGGGACATTTGGGAGCCGAACAAACCTTTTTTGACTGTACTACGTGACCATTACGGCACATTCCCACGTAGTATGTGGTCAAGCAAGAATGACGAACGGCATCGCCGATCAATGTCCTATACGACAAGCGAGATTTTATCGTTGGCAGCATGATGAGAACCTCCATTGTGCGCTGGGAAATGTTGGAGTGCTCTGCCGTGTAAATCAAAGCAGCCAGCCGTTCATACTTCACTTGTATGCCACTCTTTTCATCATTCCCGAGGTATACGCAAGAGATGCTGGGTGACGCCGAGGAATTTCTTGAAGTGCTTTTAGACACCATTCTCGCCAACGGCAGATCCGATTCATCGTCTGTAATGAAGCCAGAACTGCCATCAGGTTGAACAGGATCATATTCTATATGGCTGTTGGAGTCTCGTTGGATACCTGCCGCATCTCTATTCTTCTGGTCAGGATCGAACTTTGGATACAGAGGGTTCACCGTTGATTCTGATTGTCCTGTGTTTCCGTTCGGGTCTTTCCCTGATGAACCCATTGTCTTCAATTGAAGCACCGGGGTAGGTAGGTCTCTAAACTCCCACCTGTAACGTCTATTGGCTTCGATTATTCCTGCGTCACACTCAACTTCGTACTCTTTTTCTACTTCATCTGAGAGGTTCGACTTGCGATTGCCTTAGGATGATATCTCCCACCGAAACCTCTTTCGCCCTCTTATACTTATCATTTATTGAACAAGTTTTGAGAAAAATCTGGGAAAAGAGAAGGCTGCGATTGTATCACGGCACTGAATTCCAATTCCGCCGACTTGGAATCCATCGCCTATATATGCCTTCACCCTCGGATCTAATTGGCTATCTTCATGATTCAGTCTTCTCGAAATGATCTTGGAATACTTTTTCACTTTTCTCTTCAGTCATGAATATCACTTCGAGTACCGCTGCCATGCGGGAACCCCGCGACTCAAGCGGTACTTATCAGCTCCTCAACAGCTCCTTCAATCTCCCTTTCTGGGCCGCCAGTGAACCACTGCCGCGGGAACGACTTCTACGTCTCTGGTATACATCGTCCGTCCCTTCACCGTCATAATGTTCTCCTTCTACCCACCCTCTCGTTCTTTCAAGTGAGAACTCGCGTCATTTCCATGCTTCATTCACGAAAGCTCGATGTATTTCAATGCATCTGACTCAAGTGTTTATTGCCCTCACCCTTTTGTAACACTCTTACGAAGGCAATGAGCTCGAGAACTCTACATCACGTTACAGCTGACAGTACCGTCAATCTTGGGGTTCCGCGGGGCGATTCGATTCACATGTCACACCGAAATGAATTCGGGTCCGGAGAAAGTGGGATAGGCATTGCAGAAAGAATATCAGCTCAGTCAAACCTCTTTGCCAGTAACATCCTTCCTGACAATTCCGTCTGCGTACGGACTGCGTCGCAACGTCGGAAGATGAAGGACAACGACAGGCCCGGAGTTCCAACTGGAACGATGATCACTGCCCGTGCAGTCTTCAATCGACTCTACCAGGAGCAGTTAGGAAGAAGCTCTGAATCTTTCGACCCTAACTTTTTTGTGTACTTATAAATGGCGAACAGGATCAAGGACGATATTCGTCTGCATCTCTAGCAGAAAATCGGGTTACAACGAGGAGCTCGACCGTACAGCTCAGTTAGGAATGAATATGCATCACAGATGTCAGGGTTGAAAAGGAAATGGGAGGGGACCTATCCTGTTTTGAGAACTGCGCAGAGTGGATGGCTCTCAAACGATTTCATCAAAGAGGCCATGCAGCGCGACAGGAAATCAACGGCCGAGGAGGCGAAGAAGCTGGCAAAGAAGGTTGATGAAGAGAAAATAAAGGCAGCCGAAGCCTACTCTACTGTGCAAGGCTCGAGGGTCGGGCAGCCGCTTGAGGAAGAGGCAGATGTAGTAATTCATTCACGCAATGCCAAACTGACTCAGAACGCACTCTTGAACTGTGCGGGAGATGGAACTGAGCAACAACCGAACCACCTTGCCACTGCCAACGATTCTCAACATTCAGGACCTAACGCGCACGCTAAAATCAGTCGCGGCTCTGAAGGAGTTGGTACTTCGATGCTGGTGGGAACGAGTTTCGTAACCACCAAGAACCGATATGTACACCAACGAGGAACCATAACAGGTTCAAATCACACCGAGAAGCGAGTATTTCCAACGTTTGCGGACAAAGGCCTTCAAAACTCTTCCCCGCTTGTCAATATCGAACGTTCTGACGACGAAGAAGAAGCTCATAGTGGAATGCAAGCTAAGCGTCGATTATCTGTGTGCAAAAAGCAACCTAGGAAAGCTCCTCCTTTCTCCATCACCCTTGTGCATCTGCTATTGTTCAATCCCCCTCCAAAACCTCTGAAAGTGACGAGAACAGCAATAAAGTTCCAGAGCAGATCGGTGAGGAAGAGGATTCCAAGTCAGACGTACGGGATAAAGACAAAGTTCCAACTGGATCAGTTCCGCGGAACAAATATGAGGAATTTGTTACAAACAGCCAGGATATTGAGATATCTTACTTTGAATTTCAGCGAGAGAAGAAGAGAAATCAACGCAAGGGAGCAAGACGGCAAGCCGGTCGACCACCCAAGTCAAAAAAGAAAGCGTACCGCACGCCTCGTCCCTCCAGGAAAGCTTGATCGTGATCTTGGGAGTATCCGTATGGTAAGTAACAACTATTCATTTCATACAATGGCATTGTTTTTATCTTCTCATCGTTTCTAATTCTAAAATCTGTACTTCACACAGAACACTCTACGGCTTTTGCGCAACATTCCCGTTATAAACGCATCACTACACGCTCGCTCAAATGGCTTTGAGGAAGTTGCAGTGAACACAGCGTACCGTTTCTGCTCCCTCTACCTCTATTCTCGTGTTACATTATGTTTTCTCTCTTGCTGCACTTTGCTTTATGTTCTGGGATGTCTGCTCGAACTCATTGTTTTCTCTTAGATTATGGTGCAACTTGTTTACCAAGAGATTCTGACGCTACTCAAATCAATTAAAGTACTAAACTGGGTAATTATCTGTGCCAAACCTGCATAGATTTGAGATGTGCTTCGAAGCACAG
Source organism: Gracilariopsis chorda (assembly GCA_003194525.1). Lineage (NCBI taxonomy): Eukaryota > Rhodophyta > Florideophyceae > Gracilariales > Gracilariaceae > Gracilariopsis > Gracilariopsis chorda. The sequence goes on from NBIV01000231.1 coordinate 7,955, forward strand.
GAAGGGACAACCCCGATAGAGACATATACTTACACGGCTGCTTTAGCGGTGAGCTTTCGTACGATGCTAGTACGGCTGGTAAGCACTTGCTGGTCTTCATTTATAGTGTTTGAGGACGATCATAAATCTCTCCTGGTAGACATATAGGCCCATTCACGCCATCGCCTACATCACTCTCTGCGTACCGCATGTGTGTCTTGGCAGTTCCAAAACTGTCCAAAATGTGTCCACAGGGTTAGTGTTTGGACACATTGAGCCATGCTGAATAAGGCCATTTCTGGGACACGTCTGGAGGCAAGTTTCTGGCCGAGCTTCGGCCATGTAAAGACAAACGTCTGGCCCTTAAAACGTAATTTTTTTTGGGATGCTTTCTGGCCATATGCGAGGCATTTTTGGTATCTTCATTTTTTTCACAGGGTATCTACTGTACTCTATAAAAATTTCAGTTAGGATATTCTACATAATGTAATTACAGTCCGCTGGAACAATTCCTCTGGGGTGGTGTGCCACGTGGCACCAGTGACAAAATACGAATACTCCGTTAGGACTCTTCCGTAACAGCCCATCCTTAGGAGCATATATATTACCCGCTGTACTACATACCCCTTTTCTTGGATTACACCACGTTTTCGAAGTGCATTACGCCTAAGTTCTCGTGTCCCTCGGGAATTCTGTGGGTCCGCTCGGGGCGCGCCTCGCAGCAGTGAGTCTCGTTACCTTCATCGCAGCTGCTGTCCTCGAATACGCTTTCCGTCCGTGCAACGTCCGTTTGAAACCTCTCAGGCGAAAAATTGGCACTAACCTCACGCGTATCCATCCTTTTCCGCTCATACGTCCAATGTAACTCATTCTGCTGATCTGGTGCATCTCAGCACCATTTCTCCACTCCCTCGTGCGGGCGACTTTCATATCCTGGAGGTGCTCCTGAACGCGGAACTGTGAATTGCTTTCCGCATTATGGAGCAGCCTGCGTCCTCTACATCCCCGGAGCGTCATACACCCGGATTCCTCGACGTAGTCGCGATGGTTTTATGATTACTGAAGGAAATATAAAAGGCGGCACTTTTCTGCAGGTATGTCTCTCCCTTTTTGTTGTCAAAACATAACTTTCTCCTGTTTTTCCGTCGCCATCGCCTTCAGTGGCTGGAGCTGCTTCTCCTATCCAGCTTAGTGCGTCTGCACCAATGATGGTACGTGCAGCTTCTCCGGTGGTTGTTACCGCATTCAAGTCACCAGAAAGTGCGATGGCAGTCGCTTTTCAGGAGTTGGTGCAGTCTTGCCTGTTTTTTGTCATCAGTGCACCGTCTTTCCATTTGAGGCTATGCGCGAAGCTCGCGGCTGGATGTGTGGTGCAATGCCCCAAAGGGGAAAAAAACCGAAAGACGTTCGGGATCTTCCTCTCACGATGTGAACCCCGTTGGGAAGAGCCCTCCCAGATGTGTCACGGCGAAGCCGGTTTGTAAGACCAGGGACACCTGTCGCGACTCGCGCAGGGAGATGAAGGCGAAGAATCGGTATCCGCGTGAGCGGGGTGTGATCCTCAGTAGAGGTATGTTTCCACGTAAGTGGGGGCGTGTGGGCGGATGCGCACACGAGGGCCACGGATAGCGGGAGGTGCTACCCTAAAAAGGGGGAAAAGGAAGGACGAAGTGGGTCGCGAGAGCGACGGGGACGAACGGCGATGCCGGTAACAATATCCCTATACAGGGCGAAACACCAATGCAATTGGAACAATTATACTCCCAGTGATGGGTCCCTTTAGATGCGCAAGGGGGTTAGATGTCCCGTGGTTTACAGCATTTTCTTCCAAGGAGGAGTAGAGCACGCGTGCAAGCGGCAACCACTAGAGCCAACTCCCCAGGTTGGGGTCCCTTGTTGGGGAAGGTTTACTGGTGCGATGGCAGTGCGCCGTCGCACTAAGTACTAGCTTCCCAGAAATGGGTGTGAAAATAATAAATAATATTAACTAAAATACTCCACATTTCGTGGCAACATCCACTACTGTGGCCAACCGCCAATTGACCCAAAACCGTGTCCCACGTGTCCATATCCACCATAGTGGGGCGTAGTTCATATACACACTACACAACCGATAATATCGGGAAAACGATCAAGTACCTAGAATCCCTCCCTGAGGGCGTTGCACTTCATATCCTCCCCCTAAGACGGGAAAACGACCGCGGACGCGGAGGGTTCCCAGACGAAAATGGGTGATAAAAACGCGTGCTCTGTCTCCGTTTCTCCGGTAAATCCCTCTGCATCATAGTCATCAAGCGCACAAACGACAACAACAGCCACCCTCGACAAGGGAGAAATGAACGACGACAACAACATCAACAACAACAGGGAACCTCCGAGGTCTCTCGGGCGATACACCACCGGTTTCCGGTCAGTGTCCCTGCTTCAGGGCGGTCGACATCTGGTACAACCGGGAAATATGGCTGCTGCAGCCGACCATCCCTTCGCACTCCCACCTTCGGTGGTGTCCTCCGGAACCACTCCGGTGTCCAACTGGCCAACCTACAACACCCTGGTGGGGCTCACCCCGATGAATCGGAATCACGCGTCGCGCCTGCGCCTTGACCCGTGGTTCCACCCGGTTGCTGTCCTCAATGAGGGATTGGTCACCGCTTATGCAGATGGCTCAGACACCCTTCCGGGGGATCTGCCCAGAGCAGTCACCACATCGTGGGATTGGCGTCACCGGATTGCGATTCCGCGTCACCACCTCCGAAGAAATTCGGGCGAGACCGTCACTGCGGCACAGACCGCGCTGACGCGCATGGCGTATCAACGGCAGAGCTGGGCTCCATTCGATGTACCGGTCCCACCGGAGTTTGGCTTCGACGTTAGCTACTTCCGCACTCGCGGGGAGATTGGGTACGGCGAGAGCCTGTTCCGCCTCGAGACCCTCGCTTGGAGGAATTTCCCCGCAGCGCGGCAATAAGCTCTTTGTTGGGAGCGACCGATTATTCGGGCGGAGTTCAGGTACCTTCCCCGGCAATACCGGTCCAACTTTCTCCAAAACTTCATCCGCTACGAGCGGCGTTGGCGATCCCGATTCGGGTATTTCATCCCGTATCAGAACGTGGAGATAGAGCGGATTGCGCCGCCTCACCGACTAGGTCGGTATATAGCACTCCCCGAGTGGTGGCGCTTCCACGAAGCCTGCCGGTGGTGCTACATAGAACTCCCGCCGGTACTTACGTACCTCGGTTCGCTGCTCACGCAGGATCCCCGGTCAGGGTTGTGGTCCGTAGTGGTTACGGAGTGGGCGGCCAGCATTGCGGCTTATATCCTCAACGAGGCGTACGACCAGTATCGTCTCTGGTTCCTTCAACCGCGTGTGCGGGCAGCGATCCGAAACCTGGATCTTCGCATCCCCCTTGGGGGCCAGGCCAACAATGAAGAGGTCCTCCAATTACTTGGGTACATCGACAGCGTTAGCTGGAGTGAGATCCCGCTGGTTCAAAGCGGTCGTCTGGATGGCGGCAGCGGTAGCACCGGTGGTCCGGGACTCGGTAGAAACACCGCCCTTGTGGGGGATTTTATCTACTTCGACCCCTGGGAGTTCCGGGAAATTTCCTCCGAGGAGGCGCGCGAGCTTCGCGATACGCCCCGGCATGTGCCAGAAGACCACCCGGTGGGGTACGTCGATTCCGACGACTACTACCGCGCATACGGCGGGGATGACCCAATGGTCAATAACGAACCGGAAGAACCCGGGGAGATGGACGTAGAGGAAACCGGCGCTAGCGCGGAAGCTTTCCCAGAGGGGGTATCTCCGGCCGAGCCGGCTGCTGACCCTTCGTTGGCAAGTGCCGGACCTTCTATCCCCAGCGGGGTGACGGCGAATGAAAAAGAAATCATGGCACGTTTTCTCCGGGGTGCCGGTCTGAGCGCTGCCGAGGTATCGGGGGATGTCACCACTATGGCAGACGCGTTGGCCTACCGCCTCGCTGGTGGTTACGCCCCGGACGATGGGGGTGAGTGAAACCTCTCGTCCAGTTTCCTGGTTCTTCTTTCCCTGGCTATGCCAGTTAGTGTAGTGTAGTATTGTGGGGAGCTAGCTGCTCCCTTGAATAAACTTTCCCGTTTAGAACGGGGCTTCTCGGTTGAGTTCCCCGTCTTCGACGGACCTTGCCTTGTTATCCTTTCCTATCGCTCTCCGCTCGCGCGGCAACGTTACCCAACTTGGTCATTATCCAGCGTGGCTGGGGCTGCAGTTCCCGTTTGACGGTGGTATCTCAGGACCTGCGACCGTGGGAGGTGTTCAATTGGCTCCCACGTATCCCCACTGGGGTCATACCCGTACCAGCGGACGCGGTATTGTAGAATACCATCCTGGTCCCAGTTGTGTCCGAAAAGTCGGTCTACTACGAACTCTCGTTGGTAGACCTGCCGGCCGTGCCGGGTGGTGGTTGTACTTCCTTGCGGGGGCTGCCCGCTGTGCGGTATAATGTCCCTTAGCAGGGTATTCGGCGATAACTCCGGCGTTGCCGTGCGCTGTGATAGCGGCCGCTGCTCATGCGGGAAGATATCCCTCAAGAGGGTGTGTGGTACCATGGTTTTCACCGGCAAGTCAGTCCCCATTGGGGCAGGTTCATTTCCGCTTTCGCGGTATTGCGGGCGAACCGCCAGTCGGCGGGAGACTTGGGTTCCGCCTTCGCGGTTGAGCTCACGAACCGCGAGTTTGCGGGAAGATGACCGCTCCTGCGGGATCGGTATTTCCACAATCCCCTGGGGGGTCCCGTGCGACACGGTGATTGGGTGGCAAATCGCCTCCCTGCCAGGCGCACGAGCGCTCTGCACCATACGTTCCGGCGATGCCGTGGTGTTCCCGGCTACTGACGGGTTGCCTGGGGGTAACTCCGGTACATCGGTATTTTGGTCAAAATTCCCCTTTGGGGGGTTCCGGGCAGGTGCCGATGACACTCTTTTCAGGGGAATTGCCGCTAAGCGCGGTGCACCATCTCCATGAGGAGGAGCAGCGTCCGGTACGACCGGTTTCGAGCGTGCGATGGCGCGCGTTATTCCCGAGTTCCTCGGTTCTTCACCGCAGCGTTGCGGGGGTTGGCGCAAATTATTCCCGGTAGCGGGGGCTTCGATTCCGTCAACGACGGGAGGCGTTTCCGGTGCTTGGGAGCCAGGGCTTGAAGCTTCGACTGCGGCTTGGCTGCCTTTTTCCCCAAGAGGGGTGTGGGTATTTCCCTGTGAGGCCGGCGTATCTGGGCGCCTCTTCTCCGCGGGGCGCGGGTCTGCTGGGCCTAGTTGAACCGCTTCCGTGGGTGCATCCGCCAATGGTGGCTTCGATGCATCGCTCTGCCCAGGGGATTGGGGGCAATCGTCACCATACTCCCTTATCGGGGATCCTCCCCTGACAGGGGTGTGCGGTAGTTGCGCTTCAACTTCCCCTGTAGCACGGTCTATTTCCCGCGTTTGTGGCGATGCCTCCGGGGATGGATCGGGCGATTGCATTTCCGCTGCTGCGGTATTGGAGGGAGGCTTCCCGTTTTCCCGTGACAAACGGTGTATTTGCCACTTTTGCGGGGCCTGCGCGTCTGGTTCCTGTTGCAAAGCACTGCCCGGGAACGGGGGATTAGTGTCGCGTGACATACTCCATGCTCCACGGTCAGTGTTCCGTATGTTACGGTGTGTTTCCCGTTGCGACGGCGATATCGTTCCTCGAAAACGAGTGTTCTCCTCCCCCTCCTTAGACGGAGCGGCGGGATAAGGGATAACATTCCCCGCTTGGCGGGTATAAATGCGCGCCAGTGGAGCAGACGTGGTAGGGGCGGGCGCTGAGAGGCCCGAATTACCCGGCTGAGCCGGTGAATCCGACAGAGTCGGTAGGTCTGAGAGTCCCCGGCTGGGGTGTGGTAGTACCGTAGGCCTAGTACTCCCGGATGGTTCCGGTGTTGCAGAGTCCGTAGAAACGGGGTTGCCTGGATCCAGGACTACCTCTGACGAGGGAGGAGGGGCAAGGACAACACGATCACGGGAAATCCGTTCGTGCGTGTCGCCCATCTCTACCACGACAGTGTCGGTGTTTACAGAGATGACCTGGAATGGTCCATCCGCCACAGGCGAGAGTTTATGGCGCTTCTCCCGTTCCGGGTTGTAGTACTCCTTCCTGATGAAGACTTAGTTATTCGCCCGAATCGGGGACGGTTTCCCTCGCAAGCGAGCATCAAAATCCTGCTTTTAAGCGGCTTGGGCCCGTGCCATAGACTTCCGCACAGCGGGGAACAGCTTGGAAAGCCATTGCTTCCATTGCTGCCGGTAGATACCCAGGGATGGGAAATTGTCCAAGGTAGCTTGGGGTTCCAGCGCCACAGGCGGGGGTGTTCTAGATAGAACCAACTCGAATGGCGAAACTCCGGTAGCCCGGTGTACCTGCGTATTGTACGCGTAGGTTACCGCATCAGAGTAGAGATCCCAATTCGTTGGGTGGTCAGCGACGTAGGAACGTAGCGCCGCGAGTAACGTCCGGTTAAACCGTTCAACTTGCCCATTACATTGGGGGTGGTAGGTAGTCGTGAACAAGTTCTTGACATCCAGGATGCGACAAACATCCTGGAAGAACTTGCTCACGAACTGTTTCCCGTTATCGGAGAGCACCTCCACAGGGGGACCGTAGACAAAAATCCAGTGCGTCACCAGAGCCTGGGCCACCGTGAGAGCGGTTATCCTCCGAAGAGGGACAGTCCGTACCAGCTTAGAAACGCGGTCGGTAATGACAAGTAGAAACTTGTTTCCACGTTTTGTGGTGAGTAGTGGTCCGAGAATATCGATTGCGATAAACTGGAGCGGCGCTCTTGCGGGGAATAGTTTCATCTTCTTCGCATTTTTGCGAAGTTTCACGCGATTCTTCGCGCATTCGCTACAAAACCGCACGGTTGCGTAGCAATCCACCGCCATGGCGGGCCAATAGAAATCCCTTCGCAGGGTTAGGTAGAGTTTCCTCCCAGCTGGGTGACCTCCAATGGGGGCGTAGTGTGATAGATGTAACACCAGCGATTGCAGGGAATGTGGTACCACAATCTGTGGGCGGGATTCGACCTTCCTTACGAGGTAGCCTTTGTCGTTTACCCCGAAAGGGAGATCTTCACCACCGTTAAGACGGGCACGAATCCTCGTACAGAATGGGTCGCCGAATTGTTCTCGGATCATTTCTTCCGGTGATACCGGTACAAAGTTTCCCGGTAACGGGTTCTCAGATTCATCTGGCGATGCGAGTAGTTCGTCAAAATCAGCATCCCCGTCCCAGTTTTCTGGCCTAGCCTCGACGGCCCATTCCGGATCATCCAGGTCTATAGCCATGAAACATGGGACTTCATCATCCTCCGTTGGGAGTGCTTCCCCACTTATGGGTAACCGCGACAGAGCGTCGGCTTGGGTGTTCTGCACGCCCTTTTTATAAATGACTTGAAAGTCATATTCCGCGAGGCGGAGTCTCCAGCGCATGAGGCGTCCCGACGGGTCGGAGATATTCATCAACCACCTCAATGAGGAATGATCCGTGTACACGGTGAAGTGAACTCCCATAAGGTAGGGGCGGAGAGTGGTCATCGCCCATACAAAGGCGAGGCACTCTTTCTCCGATACGGAGTAGTTCCGCTCATGAACATTGAGCGAACGTGACCAATAACCAATTGGATGTCGTTCCCCCTCGGGGGTGGTTTGAAAAAGAGCACACCCGACTTGGTAGTCGCTCGAGTCCGTATCTACGGAGTATGGCAACCCAAGTTTTGGGAGATGTAGGATTGGTGCTGATGTGACAGCCTCCTTTAAGGAGTTAAAAGCTTCCGATTGCTCAGGCGTAAATGTTCCCAGTTTTGGGGGGTTCCCCTTTCGCAACAACGCGTTTAGGGGCGCCGCAGTATCCGAAAAGTTCGGGATAAACCGTCGATAGACGTTGACCAGCCCCAAAAAGAAGCGCAATTCCGTTTGAGTACGGGGTTCTTTCGCCTCAAAGAGGGATTTGACTCGAGCTTTCTCGATCGCTAACCGTCCAGGACGGATAATGTGACCCAGATACTTCACAGTATCTGTAAAAAACTCGCATTTCCTCAACTTGAGGGTAATTCCCGCATCGCGGAGTACGGCCAGCACGTCTCGGACGTGAGTGAGATGGTCGTCCAACGAGTTGGAGAAGATGATAATATCATCAAGGTAGACCAGACAACTCCGCCACTTAAAGGGGTTGAGTAGAATATCTACTGCACGCTGAAAGGTGGCAGGGGCGTTGGTTAACCCAAATGGCATCCGCTTGAAGCGGTACGTTCCTGCGTGGCAGGTGAATGCGGTTTTGTCGCGATCCTCCTGTCTGACAGGTACTGGCCAATATCTCCGATTGGCATCAAGGGCCGTGAACACGGTGGCGTCTCCAAGGGAGTCAATGCACTCGTCCATACGAGGGATAGGGTACGTGTCCCTAACGGTCACGGCATTGAGCCGGCGGTAGTCGACACAGAACCTCCAGGTTCCGTCGGCCTTTAAAGCCAGTACAACTGGGGATGCCCAGGGTGATTGAGCGGGCTCAATCACACCTGCGCGGAGCATCTTGTTCACTTGGGACTGCTCCTCCTCCTGAGCTTTCGGACCTGCCCTGTAAGGGGGTTGTGCAACCGGTCGCGCACCGGGGATTAAATCGATCCGGTGTTCCGTTGCATTAATCTCGCCAAGCGAGCCATCCCACATTGTGGTGAATTCCCGTAACATAATACGGAGTTTGTCACGGTGCGACTCTGGCACGTGGCTGAAGTCCAGCACTTCAAGTGCCTTTTCTGGATCAATCCGGTCGTTGCTCGATGGAGCATTGTCCTGTGGAACAGGTGTGGTTCGCAATTCCGAGTTACTCGGTATGTTCGACGCTGAAGTAGCGTTTTCCTCCCCCTCCTTAGACTTGACGTCTTCGGACGGCGGGGCGAACTCCTCAGAAGAGGTGGTAACTCCGAGTACATCGGCGGCTGTCATCTTTGTTGGCAGCATTCCCATAGGATGGGGGGTTACACTCCCAATTACTTGGTGTTTTACCAGATACTGGGGGTGTTTGCCAAGGTTGGCAACCAATATCCGGAAAGGAACATCCGGGGAAATAGAAACAATTCCATTAGCCAGCGCCAGCTGGGATTTCTCGTACAACGAGGCGAGGGGTTGTATAACCCGAAGACCGTGTTGACGGGAATTTACCTGCACCCAGACTTGGGACTCAGCCGGTATAGAAACCGAGGCAGCGACGCGGAGCTTGGTGGACTCGCGGGACGCAGGCGGTGGTGCCTGCGCAGCAGGGAGCGGAGCTTGTTTCCGAGAGGACCGCTTTAGCGGGCGGCGAACAATCGGAACCGACGATCCGTCGTCAAGTTCTACACGCCTGAGGCGGGGCCTGATTGCGTCGACAAATCTGTCGCAGTAATCACATCCCAGTACCACTGGTGCTGCCAATGAACGGCAAACGATGAAGTCCAACTTCACCACAGAGGTACCAAGTCTCGCGACGAGGTCCACTGTGCCCACCGTTTGTAACGGATTGTTGTTCGCATCCGAAATGTCGGGGACCGCGTCAGAGCGGGGTAGCAATGATTCCACAACAAAGTTGGGGCCTGCACCTGTATCCAGAACGGTGAGAAACCTCAACATAAACTGGGGATGAAGGCCAAGGTCGGCATAGACCTTATAGTTGCGCTTGGACAAGACCAAGACTCTACCGGGAATCCGGGGAGTTTTACTCCGTATCCACGGGCGACGCAACACACCGAGGTGCGCAGAGTCCGCGTCAGCGGTGTATTTCCTCGAGAGGACTTTCACCGGGGAGCGAGGCGAGGACGCCTCGGGCGCCAACAGCCTCGTTCTTGAGGACGCCTCTCCCAAAGGGGAGACTCCCTCAGTTAGTTTTCCGCCTTCGGCGGTGGGTTTGTTTCCTCGACAACGAGTGCTTCATCCCGTTGACGGGGGTTTCTATCCGCATAAGCGGGGGTTGCAACGGATGGTTGCGTGATCTCCCGAATCGGGGTGTATGGAGCTTGCCGCGCACGCGGGGTCTGTGGTAGGGCATGGGAAAAGTCCGTTTTAGCACGGAGGTAGGAAGCCGTCGGGACGGAACGTTTCTCCTCTGGAGTGAGGGCCTTATAATTTGCCACCACCTTGGCCATATCCTTCAGTGAACAAATACACTGAGGGGAGGTATGGCCATGGGCATAGCACAGGTGGCAAATCAGAGCCAATACCGCGACACGCGGATTATTATTCCGAGTATCGGAGAAGCGAACCGCAGGGCGGGTGTCAGTCCATCCAGGTCGTTGATAACGGGATTGACCGTTTGAAAACGGGAGTAGTTGGGGTTGAACCCGACTGTTACCACCGTATAGTACGGGATCTTCTGTTCCCGTATCATGGGTCATCTCCGTCGTTGACGGTAACTCACTGGTTGGTATCGACACACCATCCCCCTGCGCTAAATGCACGGTATCAAGTCCCTGTCCAGGGTTCCCATCCGCGGTGAGCGGGAGAGAGGAAGCTTCGCTTTCCAGCAACAACGCCTTGGCGGATTTAGACCGATTGTTCGGAGTTCTTGCACGAAGTGCATCCCCTTCCACTCGGGCGTGTTGGACCAGCTCGAGGTAGGGGATCCTCCGCTTTTCCTCCCGATAACGGGTAACTAAACTCCGGATTGCCGGGTCACGACCATCGATGAACATGGTACTACGCTCCCCAGCAGTGTATACGTTACCACGTCTGTGGAAAGCCTTGTTAAGGCGCACCGAGTAATCGGTCTCGGTCTCTCCAGCACGCTGGCGTGTATCTCGCAAAGCGAGGATAGCCTGCTGAGTAGCGGTGTTGGTGGCGTAGGAGCGCAGAAGATACTGCACAGCCTCCGGCCAGCAAGTAACTCCTCCCCCGGAGGCACGAAAAGATCCTCTGACAGAGTTGTATTGGTCCTCCGCCACTCCCCGTAAGAAATACGGTAAAGCCAAATAGGCTTGTCCCTCATTCATACCGAGGATATCGGCCTCCGCTACAAAGCGGGATAGGAAATCCAGTACTAGGACTGGGTCCTCTCCAGTAAAATACTGGTTGCGGAGCGAGAGCTGCATTCGCTTAATGCATTCTCGCACCTTTCCCGTACCGCGGGGCGTACGTCCAAGTGACGAGTCTTCGAGCCGGTAGTACCGGTATGATAAAAGCTTCCGGTAATCCGGGTTTGTCGGTTTCAATTCCCGAAGACCGGGGTGTCTTCTCCCCTTCTGGCGGGTTCGGACCACACCTTCAGTGGCGGATGACCGCTTCGAGCGGGAGGAGTAGCCCCGCTTCTCGTCCTCCGAGTCGGAGTCCGAGGAGCTCGAGCTAACCGAATGGTTTCGGGATGAGTCCGACGATGTCGAAGAATCGGAGTCCGAATATTTTCGGTGGTGTTTCCGTCGATGACGGCGTTTCTTCTTCCCAGCAAGCTGGTCGTTGTGCGATGCCTCGTTTACCGGATCACCCGGGGATGGTTTGTGCATGAGGACGAACTGCTCCAGCGTCTCCAGGCGGGCACCAATTCGATCAAATCGGGCTTCAACTCCTTCGATGAAGGCGGCGGGTTGTCCCAAACTCTCCAACACGGAGTTGACGTCAGACCGTAAAATACGGAGTTCCTCGGCGACCTCCTTCACGGGGGTTGCCAAGACCACCTCTTGGAGGGATTTTAGTTCCCCTACAAGGGTGTCATGGGCGGCCCACAGAGCGCGGACCTGGGATTCCAGGGGAGTCTCCTGGGGGGTGTTATCGCCCGTTCCACGGGGGCTTGAAGCCGCGACAGCGGGAGCAGGCCGGGGTGCCTAGGGCACTGCGGCAACAGCCGGAGTCGATGCTGGATTCCCCTGCGGGGGTGATAAAGAGGGCAAAAGGAGGTTCCGGGGTTCCCAGTCGGGGGTATCATTCCGCGATGAAGCGGGGCCAGTACGGATGGAACTTGTCCGTATAGGGATACGGGGTACGAACCGGACTTCGGAAGTGTCCGCGTTGTCGCGGGAGCGACTACGAGTAACCACTGGCTCCGCATCGGAGGGATTTCTCGACATGAGAAATACCGTTACGACGGGAAACGATCACGGAACTTCCGGTAAATAAAAACAAACCTCGTAAGAGGGAAAACAAAAACCGATTCTAGGTCGGGAGACCACTTTGTGGTGCAATGCCCAAAAGGGGGAAACACCGAAAGACGTTCGGGATCTTCCTCTCACGAGGTGAACCCAGTTGGGTAGAGCCCTCCCAGAGGTGTCACGGTGAAGCCGGTTTGTAAGACCAGGGACACCTGTCGCGACTCGCGCAGGGAGGTGAAGGCGAAGAATCGGTATCCGCGTGAGTGGGGTGTGATCCTCAGTAGAGGTATGTTTCCACGTAAGTGGGGGCGTGTGGGCGGATGCGCACACGAGGGCTGCGGATAGCGGGAGGTCCTACACTAAAAAGGGGGAAAAGGAAGGGCGAAGAGGAGGAAAGAAGGACAAAGTGAGTCGCGAGAGCGACGAACAGATACGGCAATGCCGGTGGACAGGACTCCCTATACAGGGCGAAACACCAATGTGATTGGAACAATTATACTCCCAAGGATGGGCTTCTTTAGATGTGCAAGGGGGTTAGATGTCCCGTGGTTCACGGCGTTTCCCTCCAAGGAGGAGTAGAGCACGCGCGCAAGCGGTAACAACTAGAGCCAATTCCCCAGGTTGGGGTCCCTTGTTGGGGAAGGTTTACTCGTGCGACGGCAGTGCGCCGTCGCACTAAGTACTAGCTTCCCAGAAATGGGTGTGAAAATAATAAATAATATTAACTAAAATACTCCACATTTCGTGGCAACATCCACTACTGTGGCCAACCGCCAATTGACCCAAAACCATGTCCCACGTGTCCATATCCACCATACTGGGGCGTAGTTCATATACACACTACACAACCGATAATATCGGGAAAGCGTTCAAGTACCCAGAATCCCTCCTTGAGGGCGTTGCACTACAGGAGGAAACAAGGTTAAGAGAGCGCTATGCTTCCTTATGGTACCCCTAGTGGCGGCGCATGAACGGCAGTACGCCACTGTTTGGAAAGCATCGTTGGCCATGTGTGGCTAATTGAACTATCTCCTCATGGTGAAATACATACGAGAGCCACCGGGGTGTCCTGCGAGGGGCGGATAATGCGAAAGATACAGAACCCTAGCCCAAAGGCTGGCCGGGACCATCTTTTGGAGTGCGCCGTCAAGGGGTCCGTGGCGCACCAACATGCCATCCCGGTCTATATCGAAGAGGGATGTGGTGTGTCAAACAGTGGCGAGGCTCTCCTTACAGAAAGGTTCCGTGCTCTGCTCTTTCAAAATTCCTCCATGTTTATGGGGAGTACTTCCTTCTCCTCCTCAACTAGGGCCATTACCTCGGGACTGCCGGCATATTTTCCACTGGGGTTATTACATTCCACGGAATCTCCTGCAGGTTTGCTTCATTCCTCCGTGCCACACAAGGTGGGGCATGGAATGGTGTCCTCCAAGGGGTTTATATCTTCTCCATCGGTGAATATACGGTACAGAACGTCCGCTGCCTGGTGTTTCACGCCTGGGCGGTGGACGATATCAAAATCGTACTCCACCAGGCGCAACTTCCAACGTTTTAGGCGTCCAGAGGCGTTCGTCAAGGACAATATCCAGTTGAGTGGAGCATGATCAGTCCTCAACGTGAAGCGAGTACCCTCCAAGTAGGGGCGCAGTAGTAGTACTGCACAAACGATAGCAACACATTCCCGGTCGAGGTTGGAGTAGTCTTGCTCCACCTGGGAGAGGCTACAATTCCAGTAACCTACTGGTTGCAGTCCACCTTCCAGTTGCTCCTGTAGGAAAGCGCATCTCACTTGGTACTTACAGGCGTCCGTATCCAAAACCATGCGTTCGTGCCGTTTTGGTAGAAGCAATATCGGAAGATCAATCAGCTTTCTCTTCAGGATATCGAAAGGTTCATACTCCTCGTTCGTCAAGGTGCCGATCTGTGTCGGTTTATCTTTCTCCAAAAGGCAGTTCAATGGGGCCGCTATTCGGGAGAAAAAAGGTACAAACCTGTGGAAGACGCTGCACAAACCTAGGTAGGAACGTAGTTTCGTCAGGTCCGCCGGCACTTTGGGTTTCTTAATGGGGTTTTGAGTCTTGCTTGATACATGTAAACGACCGGGGAGCACCACGTGTCCAGGTAATCTACAGATGACTTGAAGAAGAAGCACTTCTCCAGCTTCAGGGTTATGCCAGCATCCTTCAGAAGTTGTAGGACGTGTCTCACATGCGTGAAGTGCTCCTCCACGGTGCGCACGTAGATGAAAACTTCTTCAATGATACCAATGCGTATTGCCAATTCATCTTTGACAAGATTATGTCAACTGCTCGCTGGAATGTGGCAAGGGCATTTTTCAGTCCAAAAGGCATCCCTAGGAATCTGTATATGCCACAGTGCGTGGTGAACGTTCTCTTGTTCTTATCGGCGTCGTCCATCTCGATTTGCCAATATCGAATATTGGCGTCCAGAGTAGAGAATACAGACGCATGGCCTAAGGAGTCGATACATTCATCCATGCGGGGTATCGGATAGGAATCCCGCACAGTTACCTCATTCAAGCGCCTGTAGTCGATACATAACCTCAGAGATCCATCTTTCTTCTTGGCGATCAATCATTCCCTTGTCCAACATGTGTTGGATCACCTCACGCTCAAAATCGCGTGCTTGGGGTCCAGCTCTCCTTAGGAGTTGATAAACTGGTTTCGCCTCACGTGTTAACTGGATCCGGTTCTTGGTCAAGTTCACTTGGCCCAAACGGCCGGAACACATATCCTCAAAGGTGGATATTTCTATTATCCTTTGGCGATACTTTACGAATTCTTCGCCAATTCGGAGCTTCTCCTACCATGGGGCAGGAGGTGTCTCCTTAGGAGGCGATAATGAAGAATCGGTCTCCATTGCGGTGACAGTGTCCTGTACGGCGAGGAATTCCTTTGGCGGGATCTGAGCCAGTCCTGTAGGAATGGGCAGACCTATCCCCACTACAGTGCCCTTGTGGAGCCTTGAAGAAGACCCTTTAAGGTTGGTAACGACAACCCTAAAGGGGGTGGTTGGCACTATTCCCATGACACCACTCGCCATCATGCAGTGTTGCTTCGTAGTAAGGTGAGGGCTCCCCTGCAAGAAGGACAAGCCTGAAGTTGATGATTGCACCCAAACTTTGGCCTGGCTCCTCGCGGGTATCTGAACACTTTTCACCACGCGGAGTTTGTTCAACTGCGTCTCCTTTGGACGTCTACCCACTTCACGAGCACTTGCGTCGGGTCCCGGAGATGTGGACACGATACCTGCAGGGGCGGCATTATGAAATGTCACCTTTCGCAGGCGTGGGTAGATGGCACGCACATACCAGTCCACCAAGGAAGTCCTCAGTATGCAGCGTGCGGCCAAGTTTGTCACCACCAGGAGACACATTCTCACCTTTAAGGATCTGACACGAATATATGAAGGCAGAGCCCGGAGGATTTTTAACGATCGCTGCGGGGCATCGCGCACCGTTGGTAGTTCGTCCGTCTTTAAGAAGTTCAGGGCCGACCGGGGGATCATGTCAACATGTGTCAGGTTTGGACCCGCGCCTGTGTACAAGATGGCACGTGGGGGTGGTTGATGCGAGAGGCGAGCATCATAAAGAAACAAATAATTCATAGTTCTCGCGTCGGAGCAGATATACTGCTTCCTCGAAGATGGTGGATGGGTCCGCTGAAAATAGGGAATCCAGTCATTTCGTGGCGTTTTGGCGTGGGGGGTCCACCAATTCCATTGTAAATTGGCACATAGACGCCTCCCCTTTCCTAGAGGCAACTTTCTTTGGACTGAGGCTCGACGGAAAGGACCCACGCATAGCCTCTACGTGCGGTAATGAGGGTTTTCTTGAGTGGAGGGTGTCGGAATTCCAGGCGCTGCGTTCGATTGCAGCGGTGCAACTGGGGTCACAGCATTCCCGCAAGGTGATAGGAGCTGCAACCGAGGCGGATGGTCCCCGTGTATGTGGTACGGGACTAGTTGAGCGGCTTTCACCAATGGGGTGCGGTATACGTGACGTCCTTGAGGGGAACGGAAATCTCCATAAGCGGTATTATGAATATCATTCTACGAATAGGTGTCTTCCGCTGCCTATAAATTCTTCTCCCTCTCCTGGAGGATGGCGGTCCTCACTGCAGGGGTGAGAGAGGTGCAGTGCACCGGTTCTCGGGACAAACAACTCCTACAAGGTGGTAGGTAACTACGAGGATTTGCGAAGCGGACGTTCCTAAAGGATCTCGCTGAGATGTATGAGGTGGGTGACGACGGCTTCCGTGAATGGGACGGTACCTCTTAGGTTGACGCAAAGCTGAGAGCAAGGGCTTCCTGCTCCTGTGCGATCGTTAGATGGTCCGCCTCTTCTAAGGTTCTGGTGCCCAACGTAAAGCCCGTAGCAGTGCAATTTCTTGAGGCGGAGGGTTTGTCCGAAAGTGGAGCGTGGCTTCGCTGTGCAGCGTGGTGGGTGTCCCCGTAGGATTCAGCGAAGCGCGCTAGCTCCGTATAGGTGGTCCGAGGGTGCGTTGTGAAATGGTTGCACACCCTCGCGCGTATCGAAGGGAGGAGTCCCTCGACAAAAAGTGACTTTAACCGCCATTCGGAGTACATGTTTCTGCACTTTACGGCCTTGCTCCAGAGTCTCTGGGAAAACTGCGTTTCAGTAATTCCCTTGATCTACCGGTAGAAGGTAACAGGAGCGTCGGCACCCGCACTCACCTCGTCTGAGGCGTACCATTTGAGGAGGACGTTGACCATCTCGGGGTACGTCATCAGGGCTTCCGTTCCAGGATCATCCACAATGGCGCTTTCTCCTGTAAGGTGGGTTTGCACGAGGCAGTGCGCCTGCCCAGTGAGGTAGACTTGAAAACACCACATGGTGGCACCTTCATGCACGCTGTTGGTGTTAAACGCCGAACGGAAGCGTGTAAGGAAGTGAAGCACTGAGATGGGGTCTTCGCGTGAAAATGTGTATTTCTTCATTTGAATATCCATTTCGTGCTGAATCTTCGTAAGTCGTTTAGCGACCGACTTGTCGTAAAGAGTGGAGCGATCATTGAACCTGTATGTTTCATAATCACCATCTTGGCGAATAGATCGTTTAACGGGACGATTTTCTTGACTCTTGGTCGTTTCTCCTTCAGAGGCGCGTCGTCCTGTGCGTCGGAGCTGTTCTTGGAATCGGAGCCAGTACTACGCTCCTAATCGGGGTGTCTTCTTTTTTTCTTTTGTCCCTCCGTTTTTGGTTTCGTCTTTCCAAAGTGGTGTCTGGGGGTCTGACGTGGTCCCTGCTATCGCGATTCTCCAACGGAGTATCCTGCCCTTCTGTCTGAAGGTGAATTTTGTCGTGACCGGTATCCTGTCCTTCTCTGTAGGGTATCATGTCCAAACGGTTCATGGCGGTATTCCAAAGGCTTCCACGTGTCCTTGGGGCGGTATCCTGTCCTTCTCCGGGGCGAGGAATGGCAGTATCCTGTCCTCGTCTGCCCATCGCTACCTCAGGTGTTGATAGAGGGAACCTCTCCTGTACGGAAGATGCAATTTAAAACACGGCTATTGGTTGTATCTGCGTGGTATGGGAGCGCCTCTGCGCTCGGATGACATCAGAAATCACCTATATGAAAGCATCCGAGTCCAGGAGCGCGTATGCCCCGCGGTGCGCACTTTCGATGGCAATCTCCTCCATTAGGGCGTGGTGGCGGCATCCAAGATGCGTCTCGATATCTGCAGAAATCCATTCAGTGAGCTCTTGCGAGAGCCAATCAGTGAGACGTGGGGCCATAGACTAGATACGTGTACGGGGTTCTACTGCGTCATGGGCCTGGGTCTCCTGAGGCGGCGGCGGTTGTGACGGCGTCTGGGGTTCTTCAACTTCTACAGCGGCATTTTCCTGAGGTGTGGCGGGGCTATGCGCTGTTCTCGGGTCATGTAGCTTCCTTAGGCGTTGTCGGAAGCGTTCGAAACTGGAGCCCGCATTCCGTAGGAGACGTTCAGTATCATCCAGCATGGCGGTGGGTCCATGAGGGACACTGCACGTGCTGCGTCCACCCTGGGAGCCCAGAGCCTGAGGACCCTGAGAGGGGGTTTCCGTGGTAGGTTCTTGGGGGTCTATAGAGGAGTAGGTCGGGGTGATTTGCTTCCACTTCTGAATCAGCTTAAGGAAGAATTCCACTACGAGGGGGGTCCAGTCGGTGCGAGTGTAGCGCTTTTCTGTCGCACTCCGTTAGATACACCTTAAGGAACGAATCTTCTAGGTCGGGAGACCAGCGGTGGTACAGCCAGTGGTGAGCACAACGTACGTAAAATCGGACTTTTAGATTCGGTCTAACAGATTGGTTCGAATAGGTGGTGGTCTCCCTAATATAGTAGCGGCGACCAGGGGAATCCTAAAAGAAGATTCGCAGGCACGAAGCGGAGAGAGAGTTCACTGGGCGGAGGATAATCCTACAAGCGCTGCTATGGGACACGCTGGGTATCGGCGACTTAGAAACCACACCTAGAGGATGACGTAATAGCGTACCTGAAGGCGAGTATCACGAGGTTGAACCAGACGCTCTAGAACAAACCTCGAGGTTGCTTGGTTTACTTCCCCGGATGTGGAAATTCCAATGGCGGACTATATACAGTGCCGCGAGCTGACCTCGCCGGAAACTATCTACTGTACCATATAAAAATCTAAGTTAGGTCATTCTACCTAATGGAATTACAGTACGCCGGACCAATTTCCCTGGACTGGTGTGCCACGTGGCACCAGTTAGAAAATACGACTTCTCAGTTAGAAATCTCCGTAACAGCCCATCCTTAAGAGCATATATAGTACCCACTGTACTACACAGTCCACTGGTCTCACTCATCGTCAAAGTTCCCCTTCCCCTGAATGGCACTTAATTCCAAATCTCTTAATCAACAACGCTGGAATTACATCCGGTCTTAAGTTTTCTGCCCTTAGAATGGCCGTAGAATATCAATGGACAAATCTGTATGAGGCGCACGCAGCTGCATCCGCAAAATGTGCGTTCTGGACCCCATTTGGCCAGGTTTTTTGGACGATCCAGAAGGTGGAACTAACTCGATCAACTCAGACCACGGGGACTTAGCCAGCCATTTTACTGCTATCCAACTGCAAAGAATAGAACTTAATGTAGACAAGACATTTGAAAAAGACGAAGGGCTTCGTTGGCCAGAAACGACCCCATGATGTCATGGTCAAAATCGTCGTAGTTGGGCCATATGGAAAGGTTTTCTTGGGTTCATGGGCCACCGACAACTAGAATCCGATGGATTACATGGCCAGAGCTGGTCATGTGACAAGTGCTAGTACTCTTTGCAAGCCAATTTGCTTGGTTTGAGTGCGATTTTTCATGATCCAGGAGGAATTTCCGACATGGCCTCCGGCCGGCCCTGGCAGGCCCAGTCTTTCCGACTTGGTTCTATGAGCCCTTTTGGTACTTGGATGATGTCAGTGAACGTTCCAGATGGTTTTCTACTAAGTTCTACCACTCCGCCTGATTGTTGGGTTGTGTGAACTGAGCGGTGGTGTGCGTTGCACTAGATTGACATGAGGCCCGAAGAAGGTCAGGAAAGCGGTTTATAGGGAGGATGTGACGAGATCCATAACGACCACGTAGGATGATTTCTACCTGGAGAGGACTAATTTAGGACCAACTACAGGACATTATACAATATTCGCAGAGCCGACCGGTGAAAATGTACAGTGAAGACAGGACTTCAGTGTGAAAGGAAGCCGACGGGTCGTCGAGTCTTAAGGAGGGAGGTCTGTAAGAGAATGAACACTGGACAGGTGGAGTGGTATAGTAACCATGGGTCTCGGCTCGCAGAGGTGGTCAGAACGTTGCTGGCCCAAATGTTCCACGTTTCCAATCTGGGTGCCGATGAAGGAGATACCAGGAGACCTGTAGATTGCCAAGATACTGTGATCTCATGTTTATTTATGTAGTAATTTTAATTATTTTTAGGGTATTTCCAGGAGATCAGAGCGCCTCGTTGACCATATAGGTTGGCTCGAGTGCCGCCGGCCTCCCGAGAGTAAAGACAAGCACCATCGCAGTCTTCTTGCTACCGTATGCAGCTAGTAGACACTACAGGCCTCCAAGCCATCGCTACCATTCTCCAAACCTGTAGGGAATTGAGATAGCGCCCGCTCATTGCGCCTCGCTGCCAGTTGGTGCTCGCGTCACTACTGAACCCAGTGGACTGTCACCCCAGTGGTGGGCTCTCTGCCGCTAACACCTCCAAGTGGAGTACTACTCCAGTTTGCCAAAGGACATAGTGTTCCACTAAAGTAGGTGCAGGAGTATTTTCGTCTTCTTTCACGGCTGGAACAATGTATCATTGCACGTGCCCTGCACTCTCATTTACCTCCACCCCATCTGGAGCGGGAGGAACCAGTAATCGTCTATTTCGTCTAGCTCCTGGCCTTGCACAGCCTGAGTTCACCCTTCCTTCTCCAGAATTTGCCTAGGCATTACCAGAACTCGCCCTGAAACCTCCAGAATTCGCCCTGGCACCTTCTAAATCCCCCCTGACACCCCAAAAATGCGCTCTGACAGCACCGTAATTCGGTTTGGCCTCACCACAGTTCGGAAGTGGACCTCCTTGCGCCATAATAATTAACAAGAACAAGAAAAAACAATTCTATTTTTCTAACCCCTAAAACATTTGCTAGCGTTCCAGAATATTTTATGAAGAAAGTTGAAAGGGTTTTTAGTGGTTGTAGTTTGTTGCTTTGCACCCATCGGGCCTAATCGCAGGAGCAATTAAAATAGTTGCTGCAAGACTTATACTTACCAGATGCAGTCGTGCGCAGCACGGTTTCTCTCGACACACTCTTGTGAAACATGACTGGGGGAGTGTGCCCCGCCGGTTTTCAATCCTTTTGATGTTTAACAAGCGTCCGGTTGAAAGGATTGGTCTGCCTTTACTCACACAACGAAGTGTGATTTCCGGCCTCAAGGGGTACGACACGTCCTCCGCCCGGGGCACTGCACAGCAAGCTAGTAATAGGTCCGGGAAGCTCTCAGACTTCCTGGATAGCCTTCAAACGACCAGTATACCACAGAAAAGCATCTGAACGATCTCAGAAACGTGGTACTCAGTGGATTGCTCTTGTGGCGAGCTGCGCACTAACTCGGCCTTGCCTAGGTCCCAGGCCACCAACAGTGCCCTAAGTAGCCAAAGGTTACGACACTGTGCTATTGGCGAGGCCTGAAGTGAAAGGTGAAAATAGTGATTACGGTCAGCACACGAGATGCATTTGGCACTGCGCCGGTGCAGAAAATACGTCTGTGCAATATAGTGCACTGGCGTTGTGCAGCTTGCCAGCCACGTGTTGTAACCGGACTTACTGATGAGTGGCTGGCACTTCAGTCATTTACTGTAGTGCCAGCCACTTGGCAGCAGGACAAGTCAACAGGCAGCAGCAGCCATGCAGCCAATAACCTTTGAGCTTTGCTGCTGCTGCGGCTGCTGATTTTCTTGAATGGTAGAAAGGCGTTGCGCAAAAGTGCACATTGCATGCGCTGAAGGAGGCATGCAAGCAATCTTTTTGGCGCAACACCTCCCAACATTCAACGTAACACCTCTCATCTCTACACCCCACTCTTAAGCATATACATGCGTATGAGGGGGTGTTGCTAATTGATGGGAAGCATTGCGTCACAACATTGCTTTGCACGCCCTTGTTTGTGCATGCAAAAGGGTTATTTTGCGCAACGCCTCCAAACCATTTAAAACATTCAGCAGATGCAGAAGCAGCAGCAGCAAAGCTGGCTGCTTACTAAGTGGCATTACCATAATGAATGCAGTCACAGCCAGATACATTGAGCAAGGTGTCGTGATTTCCGTTCATTGGCCGGGACTGCAGTCAATTTGGGCACCTACACACAAACCTCTGTGGCTCCAGATACTCTACGCTCCGTGGCGCTCCGGATGTTTACAAATTCTATTGCGAGCGTAAGCGAGCAGAGTGCCCGGAGAGCCTCCAAACACTACTAAGTAAACGAAGCTACAAAAAAAGGCGCTGAGCTGCAGCGCCGCCGGCGACTGAATGCCCATCTATTTGTCTTAATGCTCTTAATCATTTACTTCGGAATGGACCGTAGTTGTTAATTTAAGAGAAATGTTGTGCCAGTAAAGCAACTTGCACGCCATCTTCACCCTGTGCAAAATTTATTGGCTGCTGCTATATTTTGATTGCCCATGCTGCTTCATGGCTGCCAATGTATCCGTGCCACCCTTCCCGATTCACAGTAACTGGCATTGCAGTCATTTTGGCAGTGCCATCCAATTACAGCCCACTGTACTCTACACAGACCACTGTAGTATCAGGCCCTCATGAACGCGCAGGCCGTTGAATGCAACTCTACTTCATGTTTATTCTTGGTGCCGCGGTCCTTATTGGTTTGCAGGTTTTTTTTGAGCGGCAGCGAGCAGCAATAGCCTGAAAATCCCCTAAAATTACCATTATTCAGACCCAAGCAGCGGCGCCCATATTCGAAGGCCACTTTTACTTTTGGTTTCTCTTCTAAGCATTTCAATGCATACAAAAGATGTATTGAAAACTGTTTGGAGTCTTTCTGCCCATAAACCCATTGGCATACTCTTGTAAGCGTATGTAAAACTTTTATTTTGCGCAAAGCGTACCTATCATTCAAATATTTCAGCAGCAGCTGCAGCATAAAAGCTCGCTGATTTGTAGCTGAGACTGCCGTACCAACTGAAGTGTATACCAGTTACGAAAACCAACGTTTTACGCTTTACCTTCATTGGCCAACACTGCAGTCAATTAAGGTACTTAAAGACACATCTCTACGTTTTTAGTTACCTCAGACACCGTGGCTCCTTCGAGCTCTACGGGCGCTATTGCTAGCGTCAGCAAGGAAGGTGCCCGGAGAGTCTCAGAACGCTACTCAACAAGCGAGGTAACAATACCCACGCGGCGTGCAGTGCCGCCTGCGGCCAAAGGCTGCATCCACGTGTGCAGTATTCAAGTAAATCGTTATAGTGCGGGGGTCTTGATATCTGCGTTATGACCTGGACTCATATACGCTTATAGGATTGGGCACAGTGGCATTGTTCTGGAATGTACTGCAAGATCGCAATTCTTTCGAGATCTTGGTGCCAGACTTGCTGAATCTGCCCCCCTTTTCCCGAATCAATAAAGCTCTTTGCTTGGCTAAAGCCAAGAAGCGAACAATAAAAAGCAGATAAATCTAGCCAACTGGTCTTCCAAATGTGAACATTTCTTTGGCGTTTTGCGGACATGTCAATTGTGCTGCAATGTGCGCCGAACTTTTTGCCAGTAATATAGCAGCTCTTACCAGGTAGTAATCTCTACTGTAAATTCATTGTCTAACCTGGGGCTCTCAGCTCGCTTGGAATAGAATAGACGTTTGGCGAGCCAATCACTATAGCAAACAACTCTTTTATCCGATATATATATCTGGAGTGAAAGGGCCAGGAGACTTTCTATGCCACACTGTGAGGATAAAGCCCCGCTCACTGTCCTTGTCAGACGGTGAGGAAGAAGGAGATGGAATGGACCATCTCACCATCCTTGGGGATGGTGAGAAAGCGTCCTGCCTTCTCACTATCCCCGAGGATGGTGTGATGGCTGCTTACAATGCCGCGTTCATGCGAGCATTTTAGGACTCTAACTACCGAGAAAGACGACTAGCGTCTTTCTCTCTGAGTATAAAAGGAGGGAACAGAGCTCGGCCTTCGCCTCTCGTCTGTTCCCCAACCCATTATTATCATCAACTCTACCTCTTTGAGCAAAGGAATCATCCTTTTTGGGCCGCCCCTAGCTACCACTACAGGCCGCCCCTTTTTAAACGTATTATTTCACGACATTCCGGAATTATCCGTGGATAATCGTTGATTTTTACCCTTTACAAGTAAGTCATTCGACATCTAAAGAATTGAAAAAATCTGTTGGTACTGATTACAAGTTGTTAACCAATACGTATAAGACGTAATTACTCCCCACACATTTTTTCTAATTTATATTCTTTTGGTGTCCAATCAGCATATAACTACAGTGGCTCGTAAACAGCCAGGCACTGTTTTTATTTATAATTCAATCTATCCTACGGTAACCGTAGAGCACTCAGCCTCCCCGCATCGTCACCACCTTGCTGTACTACCAGCGCCACCAACCAATCAGCAACGACCGAACATGTTGGACCATCTGACCCCCTCAGAAGTGGACAGTGAATCAGAACCGGCCCACCGCTCAACTACATCCAGCCGCAAGCCACCAAGTGTCTTTGACCTTGAAGCCGAAGAAAGACCAGTGCCTCGCCGCCGCCAACACGCACAAGTGCCAGTGCTGCCGAGCACCAGTGCCATACAGAAGCTTCGCAGGAAAAAAGCCAAGTGTTTGGCTGATCAATTACAACCGAAGAAGAAGACCACGCGTGTGGCTCGTGCCAAACGCTTCTGCACATTGTGCAAAATTCAGTGCAACAGTGCAAAAACCTTTTTTGACCACTGTCAGTCTAAAACACACCGCAACCGCGTGCAGTGTAAGCGTACTCCGCCTTACTGTGCTACCTGTAAGCGCTCATTTGAGTCGCATCATCATTTGAACCGCAACAAAAACGGCAAAGCACACTTCAAAGTGCTCTACAATCAAAATTTAAATAAATAAATAGTTTTGCTTTTGCGTATTACTCTACGATTAGTAACCAATACCAATAGGCTAATTGTGTACGAGTAAAGCTTAGTTAAACACAGTACTCTATTATATTAGCATACAAAACTCTGTAATAATTTGTTTAGTTCATCATGCCGCCACTTAACGGAAATTATACTACCAATGTTAGGTATGCAAATCAGCAACAACGACAATTTATCGAATTTATTAAGAATATTCAGGAAAACAATACCCAAGCAGAGCCTGCTCAAGTAATCGAACTTCTGAGAACTGAACACCCTCCAGATAAGCTACTCACTTTTACAATTTTAAGTAATGGATTGCTTATGCGTAAAATTGCAAAGTTCTTAGAAGATCGTGGAATTAGTCTCGCAGAACATGAAAGCGGTCACCTCTTAAAAAGAATTGCCAAAACAATTTTTGAGGAGTCTCACTTAGAAGATGCTTTCACTGCTATAGATTTATTCGAGCAAACGCCGGCACCTGCTCCGCCTACCCGACAGCAACCACAGAGATTTGCAGACGTCGAAGAAGAAACTGAGGTTGAGCAACAACGGGAGCTCTCACCTCCGAACCGCGTGAATGAGCAAAATCGCCAACGCCAGCCATGGCGTGCTCACAACGCTACCAATGAGCCACAAACTAACTTTGGAGACAGCAGAGACAGGATAGCTCACTATATTGCGTCTCGTTTCAAAGATCAATCGTCTAAATTTTCAGGAGCCCTTGGTGAATGTTGGGAGGAATTTCTGAGCGAATATAAGTATGCCGCTCTAGATTACAATCTATCCAACCATCAACGACTCCAATATTTACACCACCTTTTGCGTGGAAACGCGAAGCGTTTCTCCGTACAAAGCGTTGATGGCAGAGTGCGAAATTTCAGGGAAGCTTCAGCAGTAATGGAAAAGGAGTATAATTCTCTTTCCCGTCAGAACCGCATTGCTGCCTATTTACGTAACTTACGAATCCAAAAATTTGCTTCAAAGAGCTCTTCATTAAGCGACGCTTTGGAGAAACTCCACGAAGAAATTTCGAAGTTGTCTCCACAAGGCCCTATGCACTGCCGATCCGAGCGCAACAGAATCGAATATTTACAGAATGCTGTAATTGGTAATTCCTGGGCGCGAGATGCCTGCAGCAGGGCCAATGCAGAACTGATTAGTTATCATGAAGTTTACAGTCAGTTGGAAGCTGCAATTCAACTCGATCAAGAAGAGAAAATCGGTCGCATGCGAGATCAAAAGAGTCTTCAGTTGGACTCACTTTCCACCGACGATTTTCAGAACTCTGACACGAGTGGAACGTTCTATGCTGGCCAATCCCGATACGTACGTCACCCGCATTCCACAAACCGGACAAACTTTCGTCAATCCAAAAGCAGACGAAACTTTACCTGTTGGAATTGTGGTAAATTCGGACATGTTGTTGCCGAATGCAGGCAACGCAAGGACCTCACCAACAATGCCGCCAACCGTGTGCAATATTTGCAACGCAACGGCTACAAGGATCAGAACAAAGCTTTAAAACGTGTCCTGTATGAAATCTGCCAACAGCTCGAAGAGTCCAGTGATTCCGATGAATTCGAAAGCGCGGAAACATTCTTTGCTTGCAACGGCGAGGCAGATGTTAATGCAGACAACGAAAACTCTGATCCTTCCGAACAATTCTTTGCATCTAATTTTGGAACGCAGAGTAGCGAACCTTCCCTCTCGAATTGCCTTGAGGATTTTTAACTGGGAGTACTAACGATTTCTGCCGTAGTGCTCCTCCCAAGCAGCAGAACAAGAAAGGACCAGACAAGTCCTCCAATGGCTCACCTCGAATCATTCGTTTTTGTACACGAAAGCAAGCACGATACAGTTCACGAACACCTCGTTGGAACCTTGTTGATATTCACAACGTGAAGACAAGCTCATTCGAGAGAAACCCACTCGAAGTTCAAGGCGCATGTCTGGATTCTGGCGCACAACAATCTGTAGTAGGAAAACAACAAGCCCAAGCGTACTGTAAAATTGTAGGCATTCCATTTAAGCTGAATCACTCCAACAAAGCTTTTAAATTTGGAGATGGCATATACTTCAGCCGTGGAACCATGCAAGTACGCATTCCAATCCCTGGCAACACTTTTCTTCCACTTGAGATTGACGTCGTTGACGCCTCTGTACCTCTTCTTATTGGACTCGATATCGTGGACTTACACGCTCTTGTACCTGACAACGTGGAAAACATGTTACTCAACAAGAAGTTCAATTGGTCGATACCAATCACGCGGGAATTCGGTCATATGTACTTAGAATGGGACTTCTCTGAGATTCTTTACACAAAAGGTGAACTCTAAAAAATGCATATGCACTTCTACCATCCAAGCGCAAACAAGCTTTTCAACTTGATCTCCCGAGCAAAGCCAGAACATGCCATGGTTGAGACCAGGAAACTCATTGAGCATATCTCAAAATCATGTGCCACGTGCCAACGTTTTACACCCCGGCCACAGTCCTTCCAAGTATCCATTCCAGGCAAAATAATATTCAACAGTGAAATTGCTTTGGATCTTATGTTCTTGGACAAAATGCCAGTTCTACACGTTGTCGACACACAAACGCACTTCAGCTCTGCAGTTTTTCTCAAGAGTCAGACCACTGAAGCAATCTGGTACGCATTTCTCGGTTGTTGGGCCACATTATACACCGGCTATCCAGACAAGATGAGACTGGATAAAGCCAGACAATTCACATCCGCTCGATGGAAAGAACTGACAAGCATGGCTGGAATCACCTTACAGTTCTCAGGCGTTGAAAGTCATAATTCCCTTGGAACCGGTGAACGGTACCATGGACCCTTACGTCATATCTACCAAAAGATTCGATATAGCGAGCCCGATGTCCCCATCGCCTTAGCCCTTCGACTTGCTGTCAAGGCTATGAACGATACAATGAATCCCGAAGGACTTGTACCTTCACTACTCGTATTTGGAGTTCTTCCTCGCTTTCCACCGTTTAGCACAGAACTTCCAAATCATGAGGAGCGAATGAGAGCTTTTCAAATCGCGCGCACTGAGATGGAAACCATTACTTCGGAACTTCGTTTGCGCCGTGCAATCGTCGCTCGCATTCCATCTTCCACATCAACAAGCTTGAAAGTTGGACAAGAAGTTCTAGTTTATCGAGAAGATTTGAAGCCATTAAAATGGACTGGACCCTATAAAATGGTAAGAATTGATAACAAACAAGTCTTTATCAATCGCAATGGTGAAACAGTCCAACATTCTATTGCACAGGTCAAACCTTTTCATCGTGACGAACTAATGGACAACCTTCATACTTGTCTGGAACCAATACTTCCTGGTGATTTTGAACTTTATGATGTTCAAATCACTGAAGTGTTAGGTCCTTCCGATCACCGTCGGAACCTACCAGCATTCAGTGAAGCTAAACGAAAAGAGCTGGCAGGATTAATATCGCGCGGAACGTGGAAAGTCATTAGACAAGACGAAGTGTCAGAAGACGCCAATATCCTCACTGGCCGCTTTGTGCTCGCCATTAAAAATCCTGAGACTGATGAAGAGATATTTAAAGCCAGATTTGTCGCCCAAGGGCACAAAGATCCAGAGAAAGCTTTTCTAGTGCACAATTCGCCTAATCTAAGACAATATTCAACCCGAATTCTCGTTACCGTCGCCGCTATTCTTGGATATAGAGTATGGAACACAGATGTTCGTCAAGCATACTTGCAATCCGCACAGAAGCTCATGCGTAAAGTATACCTGAAGCCTCCAAAAGAACTGGAACTTCCAGCACACATGTTGTTGGAACTTCTCCGCCCTCTTTATGGACTCTCAGACTCTGGAGACTATTGGTACAGAACAATAACAACTCATCTGAAAGAAGACCTAGGAATGTCCCCGACGAAAGGAGATCTGTCACTGTTTATGAAACACGAACAGGCAAAGCTCATTGGCTTAACCGGTGTTTACGTAGATGACCTCCTTCAATGCGGAACCGATCAACTCCTGCAACAGGCAAAGCTCACCGTTCAGAAGTTTGAATCAAAGGACTTGGAAATGGATTCCGCTTTATTCGCAGGCGTAAGAGTACGCAAAACCGATAACGGATTTTCACTAAGTCAGGAACATTATGCCAAACGATTGCGAATTCTTCCAAAAGATTGCACCTTCTCTGATTTCCGTTCATTGAGACATAAACTTGCTTGGTTGACCCACACGCGACCAGATATTTGCTGTGCTGTCGACATGGCTGCTCAAGTTACGGAACAATATTTCTCAAGCGAAGATGTGAAGAACATCAAAAAAGTCGAAAAACATATTCAGCAAAGTCAAAATGTAAATCTGATATATGTGAAACTTGATATTAATTCACTCCGCCTCAAGGTATATTCCGATTCATCATTTGCGAACAATGCAGACAATTCATCCCAGATCGGATTCATTATTCTTCTCGTGGACAAGTTCAATAACTGCAATATTCTTCATTTCTCAAGTTACAAAAGCCGGCGCGTTACCAGATCCGTTTTAGGAGGAGAGCTATACGCATTTGCAGATGCATTCGATATAGATTAAGTTATCAAACATGACTTAGAGTCAATAATTGGGAAGAAAATTCCAATCACAATGCTTACTGACTCAAAAAGTATATCCGACGTAATAACAAAAAGCTCATCAACATCTGAAAAGCAACTAATGATCGACATTTTTGCAGATCGTGAAGCCTACTCGAACCACGAAATTTCCGATGTTGGGTATATCACCTCCGCCAACAACCCCGCCGATTGTTTTACCAAAGTTAAGAACTGTGATGCTATGAACCAAATTTTAAGTACTTCCACATGCGTTTTAGATATTGATCAACTAGTTACACGTGATTTTATGCGACAATTGTAAGCCATACAAAAAGAGAAGGGAATGTGAGGATAAAGCTCCGCTCATCGTCCTTGTCAGACGGTGATGAAGAAGGAGATGGAGTGGACCATCTCACCATTCTTGGGGATAGTG
Source organism: Gracilariopsis chorda (assembly GCA_003194525.1). NCBI lineage: Eukaryota > Rhodophyta > Florideophyceae > Gracilariales > Gracilariaceae > Gracilariopsis > Gracilariopsis chorda. The sequence continues at coordinate 37,725 of NBIV01000231.1, forward strand.
AGAAAGCGTTCTGCCTTCTCACCATCCCCGAGGATGGTGTGATGGCTGCTTACAATGCTGCTTTCATGCGAGCATGTTAGGACTCTTAACTACCGAGAAAGACGACTAGCGTCTTTCTCTCTGAGTATAAAAGGAGGGAACAGAGCTCGGCCTTCGCCTCTCGTCTGTTCCCCAACCCATTATTATCATCAACTCTACCTCTTTGAGCAAAGGAATCATCCTTTTTGGGCCGCCCCTAGCTACCACTACAGGCCGCCCCTTTTTCTAAACGTGTTATTTCACAACATCTTACTAACCCCACCAGCCCTTTACAGCCACAGCAAGTCCTAATAGAAACCATAGACACTCTACGTGTATGTCTACCTGTACGTGTGGTGCGATGTCAGAACAAGTATGAAAATCGGAAACGGTCGGGAAATAACGGTAGTAAGCTATATTCCAAGACAAGAATCACTTGAAATGGGTAGCGCAAGGAATCCAGGGAGCTTTTCGCAGTTAGGTCTGCCCTCTAGACACCAGAACAGTGCAAGAAGAAAGTATTACAAATTTATGACACAATTGTACCAGAAAACAAGCATTTACAATTGTATTTGCATATGTTACAGTACCAAGGGCACGATTTCAGATCACGCAGTTCTACAAGTAATACAGGCAACGACACAACGGGAAAGGGCTAAACTACACGACGTAGATAGTGTAGGCGAGTCAGCGCACATTTGCACCAATAAAAAGAGAGAGTCAGCTGGAACGTGCCACAGCCAGCTGCACAAGCGCCCGTGCCGCTTGAGATCTTAATTTAGTCAATAATACGGCCCTATTTTGGATTTCAACAAGTAGATCTGCATAGTCGGAGAATCCCTCTATCCCTGCTCTCTCCAGCCGCCAAATCAGCAAATCGCAAAAGTCAAGATTGATATTTGGCGCCATTGTTGTCCAAATTGGTGAGCGTAACCGAACAATAAAAGGGATAAAGAATCGCGATCGTGCTCCCTCAACATTCGTTCGCCATATTATCAAAATCAACCAAAGCTCTTAAACACCATCGAGGAAGTGTTTCCAAAGAGTAATGGAAGTGGAACTCCTGGTGAGACTGAAGTTCGGATCTAGGGAAATAACGCATCCAAAAGAGACGCGCATCGGAAAAAGACGAAAATGAAAACAGCGGCGACGAGCCGGAAGTTCGAGAGATGAAAAGCATGGGGTTTATCAGGCGCTTCGCACATATCAAAGCTATTTATATTCTAATGCTTTCTATCAGGGCAGCAGTCTGCAATACCCCTTCAATCACAAGAAAGTCATACCCAATTCCTGATCATGCAAGGCCGTTTTTATCTACGGTTTCAGTAGCTGAAAGCGCAAAATTACTCACATCTATATGGTAAGTGGCCAAGATTCGACAACTTGTATCGCTCTATGGTCTGATTTTAACATATGGTATCATGCAGCTCATGGATATTATGTTGAACGCACCCCAGCATAGAACAGTGAATCATTCTTTGGTAATAGAGGAACTCGGATCATTTGCACGTGATGTAACGATTAAGTTCTTCGAATGGCTTGCTATAAACCCAGAGTTAACTTTGTACATGGTATTCAGTGTGGACAAAGGCAGTTTCCGGATGTATAAATCTTTCATATGACAGAATACCATCCAAGAGAACCGCAAGAATAAGAAACAAGACTCTGGAAACGATTCCGATATATTACAACTTGCTATTGCCTCTCGTGCCCACAGCGATTTAAGGGACATCGGATGCAGCACACGAAGAAACAGAAGAAGTCCTGGATCTCGAAGAAAACGTCAAGCTGAGCGTCGGAAAAGGGTGAAGAGACCCAAGCTTGATGAGGATGAAGATGTGGACGACTTAGATAACCTAAAGGGTTAAGCAAGTTTTCAGATATGTTAAGTGAGCTTGTCGAAAGCAACGCATCTGGTGTGAAGATTGAGAACCTTCTTAGGTCCAAGCCTAAGACTGCGGATACGCGTTTGATGGGGCTTATGGTGCGAGTGGGGTTGGATTGTTTGTTCATGAGTTCAGGTGATACTATTTTTGAGTCTTTTGAGAGATTCGCTGGCTCCTCAGTGATTGAAGTGCATGGAACACTTCCACCTGAGCGTCCACTTAGGGGTTATCAGATGCAAGGAAGACTGTTCACGCGTTCTTGGATGGGGTCTTAGAATACGCGAAGGGCATTTCTCTATGATACGCATAGATATCTAGAAGTTGAATAAAGAAGTAAAGTGAAGCAGAAGGCGATAGAAGCAAGTAACTAGGGCTTCTATGAAGAACAGAAAGAGCTCAAGAAAATCATGAAAGAAGGAAAGGGATCAAATGCCTGTGTTAAACGCTACAGCTATTGAATGTGTCCGAGAGACTTTGACATAATTCAAAGTGCTTTGTGTTGCACGTCTTGGGCTACGAAGTTTATGGTGCCACAGCTGCTTCCAAGGATGTCGAAGGTGTGTGACAGTTCTTCTGATATGCTTCCTGGGACGAATGCGGGCTTGTCCTCGCCCGCTTTTTCGTGCGCTCCAAGGAGCTTTTCTTTATCCGTTGTGCCCTGTGGGTCAATTGCTTGGCGGACGGATCCCCGGGGAGCTGAAATCTTTTGTAGAAGAAGATGGATGCAGTAAAGTGACAGTGTTCTCTGTTTCTTATAATTGTTCTGTTAATGAAGCCAACCTTGTTCTGAAGATACCTCTAACTTCAAAGGGTGTCGCTTTCCCTTGCTGAATGTCTGTGATGGCATCCCTTAAAAAACGTAGAACTCCACTCACCGCAACACGTCCAATTCCAGTAGCTTGTCGATGTAAATCATCGTAGAGGTTTTTTCCTTCCATGTACGTATTGTACCCATCTACTTCCGAGTCTTCTCTACTGGTTGTAAGTATATCTGAGTCAATGGCGATAATCCCTTTCTCCCTCGACTCATCAAAATGGCGTAGTCGGTAATTCATCTCCTCCTTGTTAAAGTATTGGGTCTCTGACCTGACTTTCGCCATGTAGGGGACTGTCAAGGCAGATTTATCTTTTCTCCAGTATGTAGAGAAAAGCGCTTCCAGAGGTACGAAGAATCCTAGTATGTTTCGTAGTTCAGGGAACCGCAGGCGTTCTTCCTGATAAACCACGGCACATGGAACCATGTGACGACAAGCAAAGCCAAAGGACCATGGCTGGCCACAGGAACAGACATCAATAAACTCTGCCTTTACGTCATCCTCTGACCCCGTATACCGTTTTGAGAATTGTAAAACAGTCTCCTGTGATGAGCATTCTTCATCCACCGATGCAATCCGGCTCTGACTCAGATGGCTTCCCCATTTCAACTTAAATCGAGCTACATGTCCAATTGCTGGGGTTGAACTACTTTCCAGGTTTCTGATTGCTTCTAGCCACGCTTCCTGTGAATAATCCACCACCTATGTGCTGGCAAGAATGTAGTTCTTCAAGTGCTTAAAGCTCAAATCTACGAAGTGCGCCAAAGCGTAGTTCTTGTACTCAGCCACCAAGCTGTCTGCAACTTCTACAGATAGAAAGTGCTCGAGCTCTCTTGTCTTTCGATATCTCCCACTTTGGGAAGATAAGGTTCGTACAAGCTCCAAGTTCCGGGTATCAGCCCGTTCTTGGGATGTACGCCGATTCTCCAAAGGAACCTTGCACAAGGGAATCTTCTTCGATATAATGATCTTCTTGTATGCAGAATTAGAGAATTCGGTGTAAACTGTTCCTCGGAACATATAACGGGTAAGTATAGCCGCATTTCGGAAGCAAGACACCAGCATATGCGGCTTATAGTGGTATAACTACTTATACCACACAGGGAGACAATCGTCAAAAGCATCAAACTACTTGGATTCTAGCATTCTCTTCCTTTCGAAAAACGTTTCCGACATATATGTCCTTCTGAGGTGAACAGGTCTTTCTTCATATCGTGCATCCAATCCATCCTACCAATCGTTCTACACCAATTGGCCACATTTTTCTTCTGATTCTCGTTCAGATGCCATTCGTTGAGACTTATATAGGACGAATTGAACACCTTCTCAGCTGCATTTATACACGCAGTGTTCTGGTCCATCACTACTATCGCCGGTGAGACGGTGACTATAGACTTGAAGTAGGACAGAATTCGTACGAAGTTCTCTTCTGTCTCGGAGCACATGTATCCCATGAAAAATGTCAACACATGACCATCATTGGCTCTTCCATTAAAAGTGACCTGAAAGAAACCGTATCTACTGGCTATGGCTTTACAATCAACAGATACCCCCGGAACAATGCCGAACTTCTGGTAGTCTTCCATCCACTCTCTAAACGACCAACAAGCGTACTTCGTCCTACCCGAATCGTTATCAGCGAAGAATCCTTTACTCCCTGCGCCCTCCTTGCTCAACGAAAAGAGCAGATCGCACAACCTTACACATTACAAATCGCGTGGATTGCTTGTGGAGGAAGCATACCTCAACTTCTTCCTTGCCGATACCAGATTTATCTTTTGATTGTACTGGTCTTCCAGGTATCGTATCGTATCTCTAAAGCTCATATGCAAATCGCTCGTCATATGTATCGCTTCAGAACGCATTTGCCGCTTGAGATGTCTAATACCAAAGCTCCCGGAGGGACCAAGTCCATGTTTAAAACCATATAAAATAGCCACGTAGATCATTCCACCATCTTCCTCCTGCCCAGAATCCTCCGTCTTAATCGTTATCGAAAAGAGGCATCGCCTCATCTTGTTATTGTATTGATCGCACTTCAAGATTCCCTTCTTCAGCACCCTTCTATTCCCGCGTTCAGCACCACGACTCTTCGGAGACTTTGTCTTATCTGGAGATCGCTTTCGTTCTCCAACGTAGATAGAAGTCCTTACGAATAAGCTGTACCCGAAGCAGTCCGAGATAAATTGAACTTCCCTCAGAACCGTGACACCAGGAGCATCAAGAGGAAGGGTTTCCAGATAGGCTAAGAAAGCTGCTTTAAAACACTCCTCAATTCTCTCATTCGGTATCGTGTTCTGTACGGATTCCGTGCCCAATTCTTCTTCAACATCTTCAGTCCAGTACTTTTCGTCCTTCTCTCCAAGGCCATCCTTCTCCCTTGATTCTGATTCTTCTTCATTCAGGATGCCACCATTAGAGTCTTCGAAAAAGCATGAAGTAACCTCCCCTTCGTCATCTAGGAATCTATCAATGAGCAGCGCATCATCTTTTTCAACAGATTGCTCATCTGAAACCTGCTGCGCATAAGCAACGTTTGCGTTGAGAGTTTTACTCTCCTCACTCCTTTCTGAGCCTAACTCGGCGCTCACAGCGCTGTGGGGTGCACGCTCGCATTTCGCGTCCACTGTTTGTGTTGAGGAGTTCGGAGAAGCAGCATGGGGGTCAGCTTCAAAAGAGCCAATGCCAAAATCGCCCCTTACGTTACTCTCGACGTTAAACGCGTTATTCAGAAGTCCTTCCGAGCATTTTACATCGTTTAAGCCATCTTTCCTGATGCCTTCCCCTGAGATAGGTCCTTGCTGGAGCCTCTTTGGTAGATTGGAAACCGGCCTACCTCCTTCCTGTGAAACCAAGGAGTGTTGCTTCCAAAGCTCGGGTTTGGGTTCGTGCACTCCTCTTTGCGAAGCACGGCAATCAAATACGCCCCCCTCTCAGGGCATTTCGTGCTATGCAACACGCAATAGAAAGAATAGAAGTCCTCAGCCCCACTGGAGTCGCCATATGCCATATCGTCTTCGCTACATGTTTCTGCATCGCTTTGAGATAAAGTTCCATTTGAATGCTCTAGGAGGTAGCATGATGAGCTGTTGTAGAACTCGGCTCCCTGGAAGGAGGGTATGGTTCGAAATATGCATGACCGGCGTACATTTTCTCCATTTTTCCGTATGTGCTCTTCCCATTCTTGTAGACGGGAGGCTAAAGAGGAGCGAATGCCCTCAAAGCTCCTTCTCACAATATCATCGGGGCAAGGAAGTTTTTGAGGGGTGTGCGTGTGTATCAGGTCCTGTTCAATTACCCGAAATCTCGCCATGGGATAGAACTTTGCCAGAATGTTGGAGCAGCACTGCGGTTTGTGCCGCAGACACCGCAATTTTACGGTGAGCAGCGCAGACGACCTCGACTTCCTCGTCTGCAACACAGAAGTATTGTACAACATAGAATTAGCCAAAGTTCTTAGCAATGTAGGTAACCAGTGCAGGAAGGTCAAAGACCTTCTTTAAACCTTTCAGAGCTGAGACAAGCTTCTCGTTTAACATCGCAAGTTCTGTCTTACATTCACCACCGTCCTGAAGTTTTACATCAACTCCTGAACGCCTTCCATTGTTTTCAAATCTCTCTTGGAAGTCTGCCTGAACCTCAGTGCATGACCCGGTCTTCGAAGTTCGTCCTTCACACATATTCATTGATGGTAGCTCCATGTGCGGCTTCTTCTGTCGCTGAGCATCATAACAGGCTGCCAGCTCTTCATTCAGCTCTTGAGCTTGACTACCATTCTCAGAAGCCTGCTTCTTCTCTTCAATCTGTTTTTCAGTTTTTGCCTTCAGCTCGGAAGGCGCCGCGGTATCCTTCGCTCTTTCTTCAGGTGCAACTTCTACCTGTGCCTGTGTCCGACTGATCGTCTTTGCTGGTGAATGTCCTTCAATTTCCATGTCTACTTGACTACCTTCTCCATTCCGAATCCTTTTCTGCTCCTCTTCTACACCTGATACTCTACCTACTTCAGAACCTCTTCCAGTTTTCTCATCTAGCGCTATGTGCACCACCTCGGAGCGGTGTGATACACATCTCTCAATCAATGTGTTCACAATGTCCCCTACAACCCGAGCAGAATCAGAAAACTGCACTCGTCGCTTCATGCGAATCTTTAGGAGCAGACACATCCCACTGCTCTGAACAGAACTTTGGTTTAGCTCATGATCACGCTTTGTTCGCTGGCTTTATCATATAGCACGCGTCTCAGAGTCACGCGTACCCGAGGGCATTGGCTGAAGATTCGTCTCTCTACAGGGTTCGTTGAAAACATCCACGACCTTTCCTTCTCCTGCTTCCCGTTCCCCAAGAACTGTATTCACATCCGTTCCCTCTTCCTTTCCAGCTTCTTCCTTTCCACTCTGCTTCCCAATGCTCCGCTCTACGCTTCGTTTCCTACGCTGCCGTTGTTTACCTTCCTTCCTCATGCGAAGGAGTTCTAAACGATGCTCTGACCGGAGCCGTACGACCATTGTTTCAGTAACAATGTCGGTTTGAAAGAACTCCTTCGCCATGAGTATGTGTAAAATCCAGATTCTAATGGAAATCCATCGAATCCTCTCAGTCAACGCCCGGCTGTACCCAGAGGCATAGGTTCACTTCGAGATACAGCCGTGGGCGGCACTGAACATGGTGAAAAGGGAAACAACATAGCAACCACAGCTGTGCGAGTCATTTTGTCGCTTAAAACCTTTTACCTGTAGCATGTAGCTCCGCTCCGATATCATCGCACATAGCGCTTCATCCCCTGTGTGGCAAAAGAGAACAAGAAAGAGAACAGTTTCAGAATCCTTCGATCAACAGACATTCCAAAGCTGTCTCCAAACCAAACCGTCCATCTTTGAGTTCCTCGCGCCATATTGACCACTTTCTTCCCTACCAAAACACCTCAATGGCTGTTAGACATGTTCAACGGGACTACAACGGTGTTTATCTCTGCATCACCGAAGGTAAACCACTTCTTGAACACTTCCAAATCCTCTTCTGGTATGTTTTTCCTTCTTTCCCGTGAATGACTTCGATAGTCTTGTCAGCATCACTCCAATAGAACATGAGGCAAAAGCCCCACCAACAGAAGGTACCATGTTCAACACAGCTGTTGAGATCAGATCGCTACACATTTCCGAATCAGGTCTTGAACTATGTACCAAAGAAACCAGTGTTGTTTCTTTGCCTTCTCCGATCAGGATTCTGGCTACATGGTTCTTCACGACCACACAAATGACTTTGGAACTGGCAGTGCCATCGCTGATGCGCATTTGCGTACCATTCTCAAGATTCTCCCAGAACGACGTAAAAGTTTCATATATTTCATGTTCTTGGAGAATTTCTACGTAATCAGACGCTTTTTATTGCTCCATTGCTCAAAGCAATAGAATCATACACGACAGCGGTGAGGAAAGGAGATTGGGAATTAGAGAGAGTCAGTAGCCTTTGAAAGTGTCGTCGAAGATGTGAAGGAGGACGTAGTACCTGACGTATCTGTCATTACCACACATTTTGACGACGCCGCGCGGTAACCACGACTGCATCTACATCTCATTTACGTTTTGCTGACTTGGCGGCTGGAGAGAGCAGGGATAGAGGGAATGCCCTGACTCTGTGGATCTGCTGGTTGAAATCCAAAATAGGGGCGTATTATTTGCTACATTAAGATCTCAAGCGACACGGGCACTTGTGCGGCTCGCCGTGGCACGTGCCCGCTGACTCTCTCTTTTTATTGGTGCAAATGCGCGCTGACTCGCCTACACTATCTACGTCGTGTATTTTAGCCTTTTCCGCGAAACAACGGCCTGCTCCCGGATGAATAATCATGAGTGCAGAGCACGGGACTCAGAACTGATAGAAAAACGCAGCACGTGGTGCGTGCGTGCGTTTGCAGACACGTGTTTCTAATTCCGAGGAAGTGGGACGAGTTTCCTCATCCGGCGCATGATAACTCAACAGTCCATCGTGGCCTTTTGGAAAGTCGGCACACCTTGACGGGCGCAACTGCATGTGGCCAATGCAGGACTCGCCAGTACCTTGGAATGATCACTCACCACCACAGGCATCAAGATTTTGAGTGTCATTTTGCATGATTTCACGACACCGGACGACGACAGTCCTCTTTGTACCCTTATTTGCAGGAGAGTAGATCAAAAATATATTCATAGCTCGAGAGTACCAGCACAGGCATGCAACGCCAATGTAGTAAATATGCACAAGCTGCGACTAAGAACCAAGATGCAAGGTAGAAAGGAAACCCGGTAGTGACCATAGAACACAACGAGCGACAAAGCCCTGCACAATGTAGCAAAGAGACTACACAAGCGGATAGCCTACGCGATCAAAACCTTAGATCTAGCGTAGCGCTGATGATCAGTCTTAGTATAGCGCAATGGCCTACACGCACGACCAAAACCTTAGGTCTAGTGTGCGGCCGAAGTGCACCGTGCTACACAAGACAAGCCCAAACAAGGGCAGCGTAGTACAAGCACGTGGGAAGATGCGCTAGACCGAGCAGCAACACATAAGGGGTGGAGTGGTGAAGAGTTTGGTTAGATGGCAGGGAGGAGCATACTGCTCTAAGAAAAGGTGGGGGTTGCCAAAGAAAGGAGAAGTGGTCCGGCCCGAGTTGGCTTGGAGGGCGCCGAACTCGGGCTTTTATAGGCAATTGTTCTATGTGCATACCCCCTGGTTCTGCATACTAGGGCTAAGCAAAAACCTATAATAAACTGTTATGGGACACCTCTTTTCCATGAAGGACCAGCTTGGCAAAAGGTATTATACCTCTTAGGTTATTTTGCCATCTATATAATATATGATGAGGGCACTACATAATTCCACGAACATTGTTCCAGCCACCTCATCATTCCCCGGTCAGACGCAACCGCCATCATTCGCAAAATGTCTGAGGACTCAAGTTCCTCTATCTCATACTGTGACTTCGTCGAAGTGGAAGCCGAAGAAGAAAGCGTGCCCTCACCTTCTTGGACCACACAAATGGCAACGGAAACATCTTCTGATAATTTTGAGTGCTTCGGGTTTTCCTCGCCTTTTGCTCAATCTACAGAAAATTTTACGTCGTATTTTAGAGAAAGAGTTGAAAATAGAAGACATCCCTACCACTCTCAATGATCTCATATCCTAAGCGCCAACATTGTATGTGCGCGGACTGAGGCATGGGGCACTATTTGCTTCAAATTGTCATTATTTGCAGAATTATACTCCTCTTCATTCCTTCTTCCCCATCATAGACCAGCGTCTTAATAACTAAACACTTCTGTAAGCTTCCTTTACTGTTGCTTCATCGCGGCATGTGCAGTAGCTGGAGCATGTGAGGTAGCGCGTGCAGTGCGAAAAGATGCTCTGCTATGTGAGAAAAAACGGTGCAAACGGCGGCGTACAGCTCGCGACGATGTCTGTGAGCGGGTGGGGGGGTAATGACGGACGTGGGGCTGGATGGCGCTGGTGCTGCAGTGGACTGTGGCGGCCGGTGCGATCTTAGCGGCTCTGTTCGGGGCAGAGCGGCTGTGGCGGCGGTATGCTAGCTGGGCCACGAGAGACGTGGTATTGAAGTGGCGAGAGGCCAGAGACCACGTTGCAAGCAGACAAGAACTGGAGAGAGCGTGACAAGTATCTGACACCACCCAGCGGACAAGGCGATTTGACCTCTAAGCACAACGCATAGGGGCTACGACGCGCACAAGGCTGCGCTTAATGGTGACGGAAAAGCGGCACCGTGCCGTGCAAAAGCTGCTAGGTTGCTCAACTGAGACAAGAAAATGAATTGCGAGATCACGCCACGGGGAGACCCGCGAGTTAATCTCTGCGTGACTCCAGGAGAGCGGTGGCAAACTTTACTCCCTTCTTTTGGTGCGATCGGAAGAGGCAGGTGGACAGAGGAGGACGGCTGGCGTGGTCGTCAGTGAGGATGGCTGTAAGTGGCACCAGAAGTGAAAAAAGCAAGAGGGGGGTTGGCCCTTAGAATGAGGTCGCATCTCATATTGACTCCACCCCCTTTCTGCTTTTTCTACCTAGGGCGCTGATGAAGGAGAATGCCTGACATTCATCTAGGGTAACAGCAGGGGGATAAAGTGCCTGCAAGTGTCTGACAAAGCTCAAAGCGAATTAACACCTTGGTTCCATATGGGCTACGACAGCTTATGACGCCCTATCACAGTGCGATAGATAGTTCAATGAACATACCCCATTCCTCCTGCGAGCAATATCACGGACCTGAGTGGAATGCTCTTGTCGATCAGCTTCGGTATCGAGATCTCGACGCAATTTCACGGTACAAGTGGCACGGATGAGGCGGCTCCTTCCGATACAGTTGGCAAAGATGATGGTGAAGTTGTGTAGAGGAGCATGGTGAGTAAGGAACATTTCACATTTGTGAGCAATGATTGATGGTGTGATGTACAAGAGCAGAGCTGTCGGGGGGACCAAAGGTAGGGGGGTGGGAGTGGGGCAACGGGGTTGGAACCTGGTACCATTACTGCAGGGGCTGAGATTAGGAAAAACGAAAAAACATTCAGCACCGGGGATTCCAGACCGATCCCTCATGTCAGTACTAACCCGGCCCAAAGGGACTTAGCTTCGCAGTGCGGGATGGGATGCGGCGCATGCTTCTTGATGTGGCCGAATGATACGAGCTGCGATGGCTCTAAGTAATTTATATCCTACTGCATCAAGTTTTCGTCTCGGGTACGCTCTTATCCTCGTACACGTACAACTGATAAGCTAAGAGACAACTCCAATATCTTACCCATGGTACTAATGCGAGAGCTCACCAAGTTATGCTGGGCAGCAAGAGATAAGGGTTAGCACTTTAGCTCAGACTGCTACAGAAGGAGAATGCCTACACTGGCTACGGGCTGATGCTGTAAAATTAGAAATGGTAGTGTACTTATTTTTTCCGATGAACTGTTAACAACAATTGCCCATAACGTATTCCGAGCAACCGTGCAGAAACAATTCCCGTGTTCGGATCGATTTTGAACTAGCTAAAGTTGGTTCAGACTTGCTGGGTTTGATAACAACCAAATCATGGCATGAGACCGCTTCCTTTCGTATGTAGCCGCGATTTATGTTTCTATGTTTCCACCAAGCCTTAATCCTACACGAACACAAATCAGTAACCAAAACCGGTGAGTCTGGTGAGTCTGGTGAGTCCGGGGAGTATGCACGTCGTTCCCAGGTGCTACTTATGCATCACTTGCGCCTCCGGCTCACATCTGCACAAACTATCCTACCATCGTTAGCTACCTACCACAATGATTCGTCTTCGTCATAGCGCCTCTTCAATCCTTCTCCTGCTCTCCCTTGCTGCTGCCGTTCTGGTCGCAGACGGCTTCAATTGGCAAACCTCCTCCGATGCAATGTGGGCCATGAACTGTGATTTCCGAGGAAATGATGTCGGATCCGCCCAGATGCGCGGCGAAGACTGTTCCAGAGCTTGTGACCTGAAAAGGGATTGCTCCCACTTTGCCTGGACTCGATACAACGGAGGAACCTGCTGGTTCAAGAATGGTCGAAGTGTATCCCAATCATCTGCCATTCCTAACCCAGATCCAGGCGCCGTATGTGGGATTCTTCGAAGTCTACTCATTGCGAACGGCCGGGACTCCTTCGGCATGACACCGCACGACCCGTTTGCAAATGCAAGGCCTTATCTGCCAATCTTCCGATTTGATGACGATGCCGGAGGGTGGTGCTTCCCAGACGACAAAGAGGCTCAACGGGATAAGGTATGTAATGGCAGATTCGATCGACGAGCTCCAGTATACGTGCACTCCAAGCAATGTGGCCAATACACTGTCTACCAGTACAACCTGTGGTACGGATGGCAGAAAGGATGCGTCAACCAACTGTTTGGAGGTGGTCGCCATGGCGACGACAACGAGTATGTGCAAGTCTGGACGCTGGGACCATCCGGTCCGGTGGCTCGGGTGAGATATAATCAACATAATGGGTACTACTTCAGAGAGCCTGGAAGAGGTGCCGAAATGCACGGAAGTCGTCCAGTCGTCTATATTGGTAAGATTGCGCATGGCGCCTATCACCGAGGCTGTACGGGCGGAAAATTCTGGCAAACTCTGATTCCGAACCGCGGAACCGACTTTTGTGTAGGTGGTTGCGCCTATTGGGACGATTTTAGAAACAGCGAAGATGGAAACTTCGTCATGGACGAAGGCACACTGCGAAAGGACCCCAGCCCTCGAGAAATCGATTGCGACGCCCCGAATTGCACGCCAGGACACAACTCGTGGCGCAGTCCGAAAAGCGCAGCGTGCTTTGGATTGAATCACTGAACCTTTAGCTGGCTTGAAACTGGCTGGCATCGTGAAGGCCGAATTAAGCGACCCATGCCCTTTGTCTTCTGTTGGTGTGATCACCTTTCATGCTCATCTTCTTTCTGCTTTCTGTAAACAAGCCCACCATCAGATAGAAATCACTGGGCCCAGTCATGGGTCTTAGCACCAGTGCACTGATTCATTACCGGCACTTTCTAAGATGGCTCTCTACTTCTTTGTGGACTGCTGTTGTGTCCGGAGTGGTATTTCGTAGTTACAGCGCACAGGAAGACAAAATACGGCCGCATGTTCGAAGCGTGATTTCTCTTGGTATGATCCATTGATCGATTACACATTCCATACCAAACACAACTACCATTCGAGCATATCTTAATTTCTATGTATCGCTATAACTATCGCATCGAATGAAGATGGGAATGTCATTCGATAAGATTAGAGGAATCGACACCGAGGCTTTGCAGCAGAAACGAACACTGCTTTTGCTGGACCTCCGCCACGACCTTTTTGATCGTCGTTTGCCTGTTCTCATATTGAGATGTATACTCATAGTATTCAATGTCATCAAGTCTTCTGGACCACTTGCGCACTTACCAAGACCGATACGTTAATCAAGGATCAGAGACAAATATGATAACAATATGATAATTCTATTCGATCCAAATTGGATTTTACCAAGCGAATCCCTTGATCTCCACACCATGACATAATTCCTTCTTCTTACACGAAGACCTCTGTGGGTGTGCATGACAGCGATCAACACCAGTAATGGTCCGTGACATTTTAGTCGAATTTAATTCTTGAAGCATAGATGCTGAAAGGTCTAATGCAACCAATAGTTGCTTGGGCTTTGAACTGCCTCAAGGCTTGGTCAGAATCGTTACTGGCTTTCCGACAGGGAGTCTCACAAAATGCCTTTCGACGTTCTCTATAAGACGGTTTCATTCGCATACCAGAACGGAAAGGGCGCGCTGTACCCCCACCGTGCATTCGCTATTTCCTTCAGATTTATGATCAATTCCTGCAGGATCTGCATAGGTCACAAGCTTAGTCATGACTCGTGCTGAACAACGCCTAATTCAAGAAAGGATAATGTGGAGGTCTGGGCATCCACACGATTTACATGCTCGTCCACAGGTTTTTAACGGGCGTGTCGACTTATTCACTTGGGAATGTGCGATACTCGGGCGGAAAGGGGTAAGTGCGCATTATTCAACCTGTGCCAAAGAGCGTCACGCAACTTAAGTTTCATTTACCTGAATATTATCTAACTCTCGATACGCATCCTTAGACTTACTTAGATGGTCGAGTGCATAGGCTTTTGCTTCGCTTTCCGCGTGCTTATCCATTGACTCAACCGAGCGGTATGTTTGTTTCTTCTATATCAAAACGGTCCAGCTTCTAACATCTTGCTGCTTCTCAGTCTGCTTTACATCCCCCATATTTCACCCGAATGCCATACGCGGTTACTTTATCTGCATAAAGTTCAACTGGTCCCCTGAACTGAACATATGTCAGATATTACAAGCTCTTCGTGTTTTCATCGAATCTCCCGTAATATCGGATGTACTGGGCGCACTCAATGGGCAAGCTTTGTCTGTATTCTTGAGCGACAAGGAAACATATTGGCAAATCGCGCGAGAGACGGCTTTACCTTTCGCCACATGAGCACACTAAAGCTTTCGATGAAATGCGAGTGAGGATAGACCGTCAGCCGCTCTATTTCAAGAAGTTCATCATCAGAAGATAGAACATGCCTCCGCAGTACGTGTTAGTCAGGGTTTGCTACCATTCTTTAGCTTGAGTAATTTGCTGCTCGGTAGAGTTGCCAAACCATCCTGTTACTATGATAGGGAGAGGGTGATGGTTCGATGCTGCGCCCTCAACGGTACGCAGACGGAGACGATCTTACCAGTTCTCCTCCAAAGGTTTCGTTGTATGTGCATTTAGTCTATAGTAACCAAGGTCCGTTTCCTCCTATGCTTGAAGGTTTATTGCATCGCAGTTCTTTCGAACAGCCACCTCTGGTTTGGTCGGCCCAAGTATCTTGCTTCGTCAGATAACTATTCTGATATGTCCTCCAGCTTCGCACCCATTAACTGTATGTGTGTGTGGTTACGGGCACGTGCCTCTAATTCCAAGGCAACGGTATTTGCTTTCTACAAGTAGAATGCTAATATTATCTATTCGACGGCTAAATTCCCCTAATAGACCCAGTCGCATCTCCATTTGGCTTCCTCATCCGGCGTAACTTTACAGTGTTTTATAGCCTTTTCGGAAGGTCGGCACACCTCGACGGGTGGATCTGCATGTGCCCTGAGCGGGACTCTCTAGTACCTTGCAGTGGTCCCTCACCGCAACGGTATCCAGCGCAAAGCCAAGTAGCATCGTGATTCCAGATGGGCTACGACAAATTAACTGTATGTTGCGGCAGAAAGACTGTCTGCATTGTCAGTCAGATCTAGCTCCTCAAGCCTGGTTTGGCCGTGCTAGTAACCGCGGCGGGGTCAAGTGCGGTTGGGATTGGAGACCCCAACTGAAAGACAGGCATCACCACGATCATATTTCCTGCATTGCCTTGCCCTTTCTTCTTGTTTCCGCCGTGCTCCTCTCTAGTCATGCATGCTTTCTTTAGTCTCCCCTTATCCTTCAACCCTCACCACTCCTTCACAATTCCTCTCACGGTCTACTGTGTTCACCTCCGCACAGTGTGTGTTCATACCAGCACAGTGCGTGCATTAACTTCGTTTCAAATACTATGCACGACTTCGATGGAAACAGCGAGCATCAGAAAAGACATTGTCGTTTCAACTGCTTTGTTTTCGGAGCTGCCCATGAGAGTTTTCAAGTTTTCAGGATCTTTTCAGGAAGAGAAAGCCCATTTCCACTATCCAAAAAAAGTGAGTCGTGAACAGTTTGAATTTTGTGCTTTCGTCATGACGTCTTGCCATCTCAGAGGTGGACTGTGAGTATAAGTTGCGCAGTGCAATGTTTTTGACGATAGTTTTCGTCGATTACAAGTACGAAACACAGCGAATGCGAACGCTTTTTTTTACAAGTAAATTAGGAGCAGACCGCGCACTACATTAAGGCTGAAATAGAGAAGCCTAAGGCATAGCAGCGGAAGGAAAGCCATATGAACTGACTCCACCCTGGTGAAAGGCAACAGCACCTTTCAGCAATGCTAAATCTACCGCTCGTAGATCACTCTTTTGGCGAGTTTGTAGTTATCCGCTCTGTGCGTATGGATAAATATCGATTTGAGCTCCCTCCCACACGCCACAGACATTTGGGGAATGTAGCGGATTAATTCTTTTTTCGTTAAGATAAACAAGCAGATTTGCTTCCTGATTATCCGAGTACCCCATTCGATATGCAATATCGTGGACTAGGGTTGTCATGGGCTCCTCCCTTGGGTGCCAGATATTCAGACTTTCACCTTTACCGTACTCAATCTTTTAGGTGTGAAAACACAAAATTGAGTGCTGAACAGTGAGTACAACGTATGAAACCCCCATGTAAAACGCTTAAGGCATCACAAAACGTTGGATGCGGAATTGCATTAGCGTACCTTGATGTTAAAATTCTGTTTCGCAGCGAGAGCACGGTCATCGAATTCGCTTTGCGTGGCTGGATCCAGTTCCTCAGTGTTTGTCTCTCTGTATGCATGAGGAACAGATATTGCATCAATCCACCCACCTCTGCTCATCTGAAGACTAGCCGGGGTGTCCTGATTTGTAACACGTTCTTCTTTATGCATGTAGATGTATCCTCTCACTTGTCTCTTATGGGCGGCATAGAATGAATCCAAGAGGCCTTTCAAGCTTCTCGTTCGAATCCATTCATACTTTCGAACGTGTAATAAGTCATCCCGAACCTTATGTATCTCTCATTACAAATGGTCAGGGAAGCTGATCAGCGATGAACGACTGGTATTAACTCCTAAACATTGCACACTTACATAAATATCAATCATTGTGCTGTCCATGTTTGAATGAACTCGCTGAAAACTTGAGATAGAATGGGGCGTGTGTTGCTTGCTGGAGTTGTTCACGTCTCTTTCAGGAAGATTCGAAAGCTGGATATGATGGAATGAACACGTCGATAACTCGGTCGTTTTGCGAAGTTCCGTTCAGTTCCGTTCAATTCTGTTCACTTATATAGAGAGTTCGACGTGTCTGTGCAACGTGACGATAATTGTGGCCCGTTTCGAGAAATCTCGAACACCCCCACGGGGTACACCATGTGCCAAGGTAGTGTTCCTTCTCCGGTACCTCACAGAATGTCTGAAGTGGAAGTGTTACCATGCAATAATATATCTAGGCAATGCCAACAGTGAAATGGAGGTCGATATAAGGGTTTTAACATGTGGAGTGCAGGATGCCGGAAAAATGTTGCTGGTAGTATTTCGTTGCAGTTGTTTGAAATTGGCAAATGCTCTGAAATCTGAAATGGAAGGTTCTAAGTGGGACGTGGTGTAGACCTGTTCTGAACAGTCAATGAAGCCCAAGAGCAAAAAGGGTGAGTTTCATATCGAGAGAACGCCAGTTTAAGGTGGTAATGTAATTCAAGTACACTTCTTCGAATGATGAAAATATCTGATCGTTTCATATTTCTTCATGATTGCCTGTCATTAAGTAAATTCCGCAAACATCTAAGAATAAGGTCTACTCTGGGGTGGGGTTATCGATTTACCGGTGATCCATAGATGCAAAAATTAGCGATATGAAGCGCCAGAAGAGGTAAATTTGTGCGATTACCTTTACGCCGCCCATACGAGAGACATGTGAGGGGATATATCTACAGGCATAATGGAAAGCATCTCACGAATCAGGACACCCCGGCTGATCTTCAGATGAGCAAATGTAGGTGGATTGAAGCAATATCTGTTCGTCATGCATACAGAGAGACAAACACTGAGGAACTGGATGCAGCCATGCCAAGCAAACTCGATGACTGTACTCTCGCTTCCAAACAGAATTTCAACATCAAGGTACTCTAATGCAATTCCGTATCCAACGCTTCGTGATGCCTTAAGCCGGGAGAATGCTTTGGACTACATCCTGCTTATCTGCGTACATGTAACGCTACAAGCTATGTCCCAGTTGCAACCGTAGATAGAGCCTCGCTGGTCGACGTAACGCTACAAGCTACGTTACAGCTACAAACATAGATAGAGACTCGCTGCTCGACGTTACGTCCGTGGTAATTACTACAAGCTCTCTTGAGCACTAGTGTCTATCCGACCGGCATGCTGACCTCATATGAGGTCAGAAGAACGTCCAAAAATTAAATCAAATTACTACCTGATGGTGCTTGCCTTCAAAACACCTCTATTCTACCATGTGCAATCTACAAAGAAACTTAAATGTTACTCAAAAACAATCGTAGCTGATTTGTAATATATGTAATGTGACTGCTACGAGCTCTGTTATGAGAGGGTTTTGTGAAGCACAGACACTTTTAACGCCGATTAGATAACCAAAGTTGGGTATGTTTAAAATTTGATAGAAATTAAACACTTCTTCACAGCTTTTGTAGCAAGAACGACTTATGATACTGATTCTTTACCGCTTTTTTAAGAATCTAAACAATTTTTATTAATCTAGCTACTCGAAATACTTTCTTAGATAGTCTTTTATTGCAAAGAGAAAAAGTAGTGTTTTGCTTAGTTTTTGAGCTTTTAACGCCTTTTTCTTAACGATAACGTAAAAATCTCTGTTTCAAGTCTTATGACTGTTTAATGCTTCAACAGCCTTTCTGCTTCCAATTGATATGGAATAAACAGTTTTATAAAACGTTTCAAATGTTTGTTTTATAGAAAAGTAAAGTTAGACCACATATGAGTACAATGTCAAATAGACACTAGGTTGCTAGATTTTCGTACACTCTAGAGCTCAGAGAGTTCTCGGCCTCCTCTTGGAAAGGAGGCGCGACTCAAACCAGCAAGGATTACATGAGTCGTATTCATCGTATTACAGTACGCAATTCGAGATTCTGGAATGGTATAAGCAGATCCTTTAATGGTATACGCAGATAAGCAGAATGTAGTCCGAAGCATTTCCTGGCATTGTTTTTCAGATGAAACTGAGATAGAAGAGAAAGAAAGTTCTATTTTCTATACCTGGAATATTCGTCATGCGTATCCAAAAGTATTCGAATCTTGGAGTTCTTCAGGTTAAAGAAACCATTGTGACCGAAGCAGTGTAAGCAGACATCCCTTTGAAGCATTCGATACGTTCTGCGAGATGCAGGAAAATGCAGGAGTAAAGTGTAATAATTGTACAGATCTGCGAGCTGGACAGCATCGGTGAGATAGTCTGACCGCCGCTTGCGCTGCTCCCAGGGGGCTTGCAGGGCAGGAAGGGAACTAAAAGTGCAAACAAGATCAGCGCTGGCTGACCAAATGGAGGTTCCGCCGGCCGGGGAGACATGGTTCCGAATGCTACGCTACTTTTGTGCTATGT
Organism: Gracilariopsis chorda; assembly: GCA_003194525.1. Lineage (NCBI taxonomy): Eukaryota > Rhodophyta > Florideophyceae > Gracilariales > Gracilariaceae > Gracilariopsis > Gracilariopsis chorda. The sequence continues at coordinate 57,242 of NBIV01000231.1, forward strand.
GTCTGTGTGCGCATGCAAGCCGCGAGTATTTACTACCGTCTATGTTAGTTTTGGACCTAGATCCAGCCCAAGAATCGATAGCGTCCTCACATCAAGCACCACTGTTTACTGAATTTTCTACGGTACACCACGCAAAAGATTTCCAAACCAGATTGATCTTGTCAAAACTGCCCCTCAGAAGAGAGTTCATAATACGCACAAACTGCACTTGGAACTCTTGGTCGCCAACCTTAAGATCGAGGATTATTAGTGCGCAGCACTGCATCGTCGACAAAACAAAAGCTCGGGTTAGTATTGACTTCAGATGGGATGACCAACTGAAAGCCTTCTTGGAAAACGTCGACCCCAAGGCAATAGATTCTCTATTTTTTATGATGAATAGATTTATTGTGGTGGCAGAGTATCAGAGCAGCGAAGGCAAGAGAGGAGTTCAATCAGACACCTGCTGGTCTTTTTCGAGTTTATAGGCTGCACCATCCCTCAGACTTTAAATACTGCTGGCGATGGTGCAAGGTGTCAAACGCAGCGTGGCCTCTACTTCCCTAACGAGCGCAGCATCCGTACAGAAGCTAAGAACCACGTACTACCAGCCATTGTCAGTAAATAGTATCATCTAGAACACGTACTTCGATCCATTGTCAGTCAAGCATATAATCTGAGACTCCAGCCACGTCCGCTATGACTGACAATGAGGTGTCCACGGCGTTCAACATGACATCACCCCTTTCCAGGTCAGTCGTGCTGTTTGCGTTTCGACGCCCGAGTGGGACGGACCGACTTCCAATGCTTACGGATGATGTCAATATCGTTAAAATGCTCAACGGGCTCCCATCCTGGTTCAATATGCCTATCCTTCCAGACGACAATGTAACTCATTTTCCCGTCCTTTTCTGCGCGGTGGTTGATAACCTTCTTCACGACGTGAGTGCTTTCTTCGACTGCGGTTTTATCTCCATTGTGCATAACAAACTTCAACTGATCGGGAGGCACAGTCCTTTTCAGCTTTCCAAGTTCGTCTAGTAGAACGTAAACGCCTCCTCTATTCTTGCGCACTACAGTAAACGAACCCTCATGCCGCGCATCCCACTTTGAGTCCTGAGTGAGATCGCGCATCATCACGCGAGAACCTGGAGAAATTGTGTCCGGACTTATCATATGATGTTCAACGGCAAAGTATCGCGCATCTTTTTCCTTGACCTGCTTCACTCTTTCTGTTACTGCTGGCAATACATTTTCAGTCACTTTTTGCTGATACTTCTTCTATAACGCCAAGGTCAGTGGGGACGCTGTGGCCGTTTTGCCGAACCTTCTGAATCCATTCATAGCTTTTATGAACATTAACGAGAATCGCGTAGAACTTGTCAGTGCGGCAATTTTGCAGTTGTACGCCAGCTGAATGTACGGGACAAACTCCTCCCATCGGTGGGTAGCTCCGTCTAGCTCCTTAAAAAGCATAGTCTCGATCGTTTCATTGACTCTTTCAAGCGCCCCATTAGCTCTGGGATTATAAGGTGAGATGGTGCGAAGATCTATCCCATTTAGCTTCACCAGTTCCTGCACCAGCTCGTTTACGAACTCCGAGCCATTATCCGACTGAATTATCTTGGGTACACCAAAGATTGACATTACCTCCCCAAAGGCTCGCGCCACCTCTTCCATCTCCTTGCTCTACAGAGGACCCAGGATTAAAAATTTCGTCATAAGACATACAATTGTCAGTAGGGTGTTGTGACCATTATCCGAGACAGATATTGGTGTTATTGTGAGATTTAGGTGAGATTTAGGAGTCTCACCTCTTACAAGAGATGTATCTCTTTTGCGTAAGAACTAGTCTGACGTTAGTACCTGTGTGGACTAGTGCGTGTCTGTTGTGAATTTGCACATATGCGTGTCGTTCTCTGCTGATTGTTATTGATTCCAATTAGATGATGTGCTGATTACATGGACTGCAGAATATCTGAGTTGGAGCCGCTCAAAAGTAGTCGGTTGCAAAGCATAAAATTACCGGTGGCAGTTCTTCGATAACAAGAGAACCAAGGGAAGAAGAGAGACGAACATAAAACGTCAAGTTCTACCGCCGTGTAGTAAACCAATTGTTATCCGATCCATAAACCCAACCTCGTGCCCAGTCCCATCTTTTACTTTGTTATGGGCCCAGAAAGTTCTTCATCTGATCTGCCAACGTGTCCCCGGTTTTCATGGGACATCCGAAATGTTCCGTGGACCGACGGAAAGAGGAGTCAAGAGCAGTACACGAATGCCGTTTCGCTATGGCAAGCCTTCCACCAGACTTTGGCAGACTCGAACGATAACAAGATCCGACCAGTTGTTCACGGTATCATGCTTCTTTCCCAGCTCTTTGGCCGAGCCCGTGATATCTGCAAGGCGATACCAGCAGACACCATCCGATCCGAAGCCGGTGCGCAAGCTATAGTCGATGCACTGTACAAGAGAGATCCACTGGCTGTAGTTTCTGATGTTTATCAGGATTTCTTGGCGCTTCTGAATACGAAGAGGAATGCCAATGAGAGCTTCAAGAACTTTGAGTCGCGCTTCCAAGCGCATGTTTCCAGAGTTAACGCTCACGGATCAGAAGCTAAGCTATCAGAGGCACTGGTGGCCTTTGCTCTGCTGGCCAATTCCGATGTTGACAGTAACCAGCGCGTTTCTGTACTAGCAAACTGTGCACCGAAGGAGTCTTCTTTCACATCAACGTGTAGCACAAATGAGTTTCTGAAGGCAGTATCTTACGAATCAATTGCGTCCGTACTGCGTCAGTGCGACAAAGTTCGAGCTTCTCCCAGATCTTCGCAATCAAACACTCTGTCTTCAAATGCATCCTTTGCTACACCTCCGCGATCAGGAAGCCGCAGACCTACGCACAAGCAACGCAGAACCTCTGAGCAGATTATGGAACTCAAGCAGAAGACCAAGTGTAATCGCTGCAGTAAGTACGGACATTGGGCTAATGACCATCGCCATGACGGGTCACTTAAACAGGGTTTTAAGGCTCTCGATGCACCTATGCATGTGGAGGGAGGCCACAATAATGTTCTCACATTTAATATGGCAACCCTGAGGGAATGCGCTGTGCGGCTGATCACATAAGGGGATCTGATGGGCCATTGTTAGACAATGCTGCTCCAGCGGCATTGGAATGTCAGAGCTCAAGCTAATCAAGAATCTTGTCTGCCCAGATTGGGACGGATCACTCGATCCACTCCCACCTTCCGTAGGTGACAAGACATACTGGCAGTATGGCTCAGGTTCGCATCGTAGTGAGCCTAGAGCGATTCTTGGCTCGATTGTTCTCTCCGGACAATCAGACAAAGGTGACATCGTGAAGATCAGACATTTGGTAATTGAAGGATCATCACAGTGGGTCATTGGTCGTAACGTCACGAGTCGATGTGACATTTTGCACATGAATGGCAACATACTCAGGCTACCACCAGCCAGCGAAGATCAAGCTCCCAGTACTATTTCTCTTGTCGATGTAGACATGCATACCTACATTCCACACTCAGCTTTCACGTTCCAAAACCCTCCCCTGTCGTCACAGAAGAAGTCTGTTCTGTTCTGTGCGACTGCTCGCATCGATGCAGGATTGTCCGAAAGGCCGTGGAGAAAATTGAAGAAAGTAGTCGACAAGGTGCACCAACATGTATGTGGCCACTCCACGTATACGGACATCAAAAAACTTCTCAAAAGAAACGGGCTATGGAATGATCAAATTGATGGCTACCTTACAAGGACATTGGAGGACTGTACGGTTTGCCTAACAACCGCCAAGCCGAAGGCTTCTCGCAAAGTTTCACTCAGCAGCATGAGCCGGGGTTTCAACCAAGTTGTTTGTGTTGATCATATGTACCTTGACCATTATTGCGTCATGCACATAATGGACTCAAGCTCTCGGTATTCAACCGGTGCAGTAGTTGAGAACGCCTCGATGGAACATGCCATTTATGTCCTCGATATGCACTGGATTACACCCTTCTGGACGCCAGAAACTGTCGCGTTCGACCCAGTATTCAACAATGCTGTATTTCTGGAGTTTCTGCAACACAACAGGATAGATTCAAGGCCGCTCACACCTCGAAGGCACAACAAGAACGTGCTTGAGTCTAAGCATAGGGTTATCCGTGACGTCTTTCTCCGCATGAAAGAAGATTTGAAAATTCCTTATCAGCGCAATCCTCCTCTGATGATCAGTCAGGCAATTCGCATTTCTAACGATCTCTATGGTAACGATGTGATTTCAGCCCAAGAACTTGCAAAGGGTTATGCTAGGCCACTTGAATCTGGTCAGCACCCGACTCTACTGCCGCAAGAAATCGTAGACGCTCATCAAACTCTGATGGCAAAAAGCAAGCTCACCCTCATTTTACGCTCCGAGAGTTTGAAAGAATTCCCTATTTCAGTTGGCGATTTGGTGCAAGTGTTCATCAAACTCCAACATGAGAAAAGAGGAAAGTGGTCGCAACCGAAACCTGTTCTTTCGTTCGACATAGAAAGCAGGACAGTTACTGTGCCTGGTAAATCCGGCAGAACATTGTCCGCAGCCATAGAAGATATCAAACCCGCTCTTCACACCGAAGACCTAGGTACTGCTGTGTAACACGCTATTGACGACATGAATCGGACGTTGGAATACTCCTTGTCGGACAACAATGGTTTCGCAGATGACGTAACCACCGAGCCGCTCGACAGTCCTCTGGTAGAGAGTGGAAAAGCACTTCTGAACTCGGATTCAGAATCAGTATCTATCGGGCCGCAATACCCGAGCGTAGGGGACCGAATTGAAGTGTACTGGCCTCAAGACGAGAGGTTCTATGAAGGAAATGTAACGAAACACAACCCCCGTACACAGAAGTACTCTGTCAATTATCCTGATGGGGACAAAGAAGTATTGAAGCTGCAGGAAGAGAAGTGGAAATATGCCGAAGGAAGAAGTGAAGCGACCGAGAGAGGACCAACTGAAGGTGCGGAATTAGATGAGGTTGTGGAAAACCCTTTGGAAGCAGCGCAAATTCAGCTTTCTACAGGGCAGGAGCTGGAAAGCAAAGAACGCGAAATAATTGATTCGTACTTCCAGGCGTTTGGTAGTCGAGAGTTTATGCGTCACCAAGTGAAGTGCAACGCCCTCAGGGAGGGATTCTTGGTACTTGAATGCTTTCCCGATATTATCGGTTGTGTAGTGTGTATATGAACTACGCCCCACAATGGTGGATATGGACACGTGGGACACGGTTTTGGGTCCATTGGGGGTTGGCCACAGTAGTGGATGTTGCCACGAAATGTGGAGTATTTTAGTTGATTTTATTTATTCTTTTCACACCCATTTCTGGGAAGCTAGTACTTAGTGCGACGGCGCACTGCCGTCGGACCAGTAAACCTTCCCCAACAAGGGACCCCAACCTGGGAAATTGGCTCTAGTTGTTACCGCTTGCGTGCGTGCTCTACTCCTCCTTGGAGGGAAACGCCGTGAACCACGGGACATCTAACCCCCTTGCACATCTAAAGGGACCCATCACTAGGAGTAATACTATTCCAATTGCATTGGTGTTTCGCCCTGGATAGGGATATTGTTACCGGCACCACCGTTCGCCCCCGTCACTCTCGCGACTCACTTCGTCCTCTCTTTTTCCTCTTCGCCCTTCCTTTTTCCCCTTTTTAGGGTAGCACCTACCGCTACCCGCGGCTCTCGTGTGCGCATCCGCACACACACCCCCACTTACGTGGAAACCTACCTCTGGCGAGGACGCATTCCCGCTCTCGCAGATACCGATTCTTGTCCTAAACCCTCTTGCGCTAGTCGCGAAGGGTGGCCTCGGTCTTACAAACCGGCTCCGCCGTGCCACCTCTAGAGGGGCTCTACCCAACTGGGTTCACCTCGTGAGAGGAAGATCCCGAACGTTTTTCGCTGTTTTTCCCCTTTGGGGCATTGCACCACAATACAGAAGATGCAACTATCTCGATTGATGGCGAAGAGAAGCTGCAAGCCTTTGATGGATACGTACCCTCTCGGCCTTGACGTAAGGAACTTGACCAAGCTCTAAGTGCAATTGAAGCCTCTGCGTTTCGGTGCCTGAATAGCTCCATTGGATGGTTAGGAATTGCTGTTTCCCCGTTTTGTGCACATGCCGCAAGCTATCTTCAGCAAAGGGGACCTAGCCCACTTGTCAAAGACCTTGTCACCCAGGTCAATATACTCAAGTTATTGAAAAGGCGTGGTTCTGTGCTCAAGTTTGCTAGACGGACTGGAGAAATGCAGTGTCGAATAGTTGTATTTTGCGACGCAAGTCGCAGCACCGATCATGGACAGCTCGGATTTGTTGCAGGAATGCTCTTCGGTGACTTGTCCTTGGATTCAGTGTTTCATACTATCAGCTGGAGCTCTCATAAGTCTCGCAGGCTGGTGAAGTGAATTGGATCTACTGAGATCCTTGCGGCAGGGGAGGCAATCGACGAAGGAAAGTTTTTAGCAAAGGTATATAGTAAGCTATTGGGATTTGAAATTGGACTTTGGATTGTCGTCGATTCAAAAGATCTGTATGGAACATTGTCTACATGCAGGAACGAGTCTGATAGATCGATTCGAGGAGACGTGAGTGTTATCCGATTCGACTTTGAAACTAAGAAGATTGAGCTCATGGTTTAGGTTCCTGGGAAGTGCAACTACGGCGATCCTCTAACCAAAACAGACAGTCCTATGGCCGACGCTCTACAGAACCTCCTCTATTCTGGACGAATCTCGATTGATTTCGATGTTGCACTTTTCAATCGATTGGACAAGTCCACTGGTTAGTAGTATTTCGAAAAGGGATTGGTGTTATTGTGAGATTTAGGTGAGATTTAGGAGTCTCACCTCTTACAAGAGATGTATCTCTTTTGCGTAAGAACTATTCTGCCGTTAGTACCTGTGTGGACTAGTGCGTGTCTGTTGTGAATTTGCGCATATGCGTGTCGTTCTCTGTTGATTGTTATTGATTCCACTTAGATGGTGAGCTGATTACATGGAATGCAGAATATCTGAGTTGGAGCCGCTCACAAGTAGTCGGTTGCAAAGCATATAAATACCGGTGGCAGTTCTTCGATAACAGGAGAACCAAGGGAAGAAGAGAGACGAACATAAAACGTCAAGTTCTACCGCCGTGTAGTAAACCAATTGTTATCCGATCCATAAAACCAACGTCATGCCCAGTCCCATCTTTTACTTTGTTATCAGAACAACTTCCAAGTGATCTCGGGGCAGCTCGGTGACGACAGACCTCAGTGGGTGGAACCTGCGCTTCTGAATATTATAGCGTAGACAAGGTATGCAAGAACCAGGTTCCTTCGGAATGTCATTTCTGATTCCGTCCCACCAGTATCCGTCGTGCCAAAGCTTCGTAAAGACTTCTTTTCACCCACTGGTCCGAATCTATGGGCATGCTCAACCAATGAGCGTCTATCCCCCTCAGCCTCCGGCGCAGTCTTATTACGTACAAGCTGCGATATAGTGAGGCTTGCAAGGGTAGCGATCGACATCTTCCGGCTCAAAGCGTCTGCCAGATGATTGTGAGAACCTGGTAGGTGCACGATGCGGAAGTCAAATACAATTCTACGGCCAAACCATCGTGCAATCATCGAGTTCACTGCGCGCTGTGTGTGAAGAAATGTAAGCGCGCGGTGGTCGGTGTACAGGTGAATCCCTTTCCGAGGAGGTAGCATCGGAACTTATCAAACGCCCATACAATGGCAAGGAGTTCTTTCTTCGTAGTGGCATAGTTGGTCTCCGAGTGTGAAAACGATCGCGACGCGAAAGCTATAAAGCGGAGGTCTTTGCCGTTTGGCTTCTATCCGATCTACGCTCCAAGTCCAAAATCTGAAGCATCCGTGCCAACCAAGTACTCCTTTTCATCTAATGGGTATGCAAGAGTGACTTCCTCTGCCATTCTGTTCTTGATTTGCTCGAAAGCTTCGCTCATTTCCGGGGTCCACTGTAGTGTACCCTTGTTCTTTCTTCGGACGTCGAGGGGCTTGAAGATATGCGAGAATTTTGGAATGAACTGGCGGTAGTAGCTGGCTACGCCGAGGAAGCTGAGGAACTGTCTCACTGTCGATGGGCGTTCCCAGTTTGAGATGGCTTCAACCTTGGTTGGGTCTTTCTGAATACAGTCACTAGTGACGATAAAGCCTAGCAGTTGGACTTCCCATTGACCAAACCGACACTTGTCCACTCTGATCGGTATACTCCATTTTGTCAGTATATCTATGACATGCTCGACGTGCTCCACGTGCTCTGCTTTGTTGGAGGAGAAGACGATAATGTCGTCAATGTAAACTGCAACCTACGGGACGTCGTAGAAAATCTTGTCCATGAGCTGTTGGAACTTAGCAGACATGGTTTTCATTCCGAAAGGTGCGGCGCACATGCGATAATGTGTGTCCTTCCAGCGAAATGCCACCCAGTTCCTATCCTGTTCAGGGACGGGAATCCAGAAATACCCGTCTCTTATGTCAAGGGTCGTAAACACGGCTTCAGGTCCTGACAAAGGTCCTACAGCGTCCAATATCTCCTGCACGTGGGGCAGGGGATAGTCCAAGTCCGGGAGCAAGGAGTTGAGTCGCCGCAGATCGATACATGGACGAACGTCAATCTTGTTTCCATTTCCATCCTTCTTCGGGACGCTAAGGATAGGGAAAGCATTGGCGCAGTCGTCGGGTGCGACTTCTATAACCTTCGCTGAGAACCATCTGTTGATCTCAGCGCTGACACTAGCTTCATCCTTCCGAGACACGAAGTGCACTTGAATCCATATCGGCGTGGTTGATGAAGACTGCACGCGCGGGATTGCCAACGGATATGTGCAACGCGCTGAAAGAGGGATTTCCTGGTTGCGTTTGAGGGCACTCGCGACACCATTCGAGATTCCTTCTGGCTTCCCTGGTGCTTCTAACGTGGTATTGGACTTCCTCGGCACGGGATCTGGGGTGACGTGGACTTCATCACCTGGAGTCTCAACTGCTTGAGGTACTCCTTCAACAGAGTATCCAAACACCGTAAAATGCGGCAGCCCGATGATCATATGCCTCCTTGGTGGCATCTGCATGAGTTCGGCCGTCAGCTGCGTCAAGCAAGTCCCATTGCCGACCGTGACCTTAGCCACACCCTTTTGGTGTGCCATCACCTTGCCACGGCCGTCTCGTATGCTGCTCGAGACTTCTTGAACTGGAATGCTGAGCTCTCGAGCAAAATCCGTTGATATGAAAGTCGAAGTGGCTCCTGCGTCTACCATATCCCACCCATCAACACCGTTGATCTGGACAGGGGTATACAAAAGCTCCGCGGCGTCTTCAGGGACTGCGCAAAGGGCGTTTAGGGTAGGTTCTTTCGTTTCATTGCTTTCCTCAACGTCCGAAAGGAGTTTGGCGCCCATATCATGTTCATCATATCCAAACCGCGCCATTAAGTCCTCATCGACGTCCACCAGCTGCCCAGAGTCACTGATATTATCACTGGACTGACAAGTATCCTCTGTCTGGAGGTTTGCGGCTTGGGGCTTCTACTTGACGCCGTCTTCGTATTTATTTTGCGGCTTCCACGGCTTGCTGCATTCAAAACATTTCTTCTCCATTCGGAACTGCTCTCTCGTCGCAGCGTCCAGCGATTCTCCTTTCCCCTGGTTCAACTCATCATTCTTCGAAGTACTCTTCTCGGACCGGGAGTTCTTCAAGGTGCCCTGCCGGTCACGCGACTTCTTGTTGCTTAGGCTACCTACCGACGTCTTCTTGTTGGCCTGTTCCGTCTTGCGCCTCGAAGAACGAGTCTAACGTGATCGTGCTGGCAATCTCACTTGAGATCGACACGGGGGGAGACCCTTGGCTGCTCCAGTTGCACATGTTCAAAGTAGCCGCACGGGTCACGTTGACGAAGTCCTGCAATTCAGCACCCAGACCATGGATATAAACTGCAACCAGCGACTTGTCGTCATCGTGACGACCAGTCCGGGCCATGACACTCGTGAACCTGTCGCTGTATTCTTGCATCTTGCACGGACTCCGAAGACTTCTGCGAGATCGTCATGAGGTCACGAACCAGCTTGTCTGGGATCGCGGGGGACTCAAAGTGGTGAAGAAATTTCGCATGCAGCTCCTGCCAGCTGAGGCCAGCAAGGTTACTCTCTGCCCATTGGCGATCAAATCCATTTAGAGTCGCTAGCAGCCCCGAATACCACCGGCACTGAGGCATCTCGTGCGCCTCCAACAGCGCTTTGATTTTGCCCAGGAACTCAAAAGGATCTTTGATGGCCGTCGACTCACTTCTTCTGAAAGAAGGCAGTGCTGGTATGCGGTAGCTCGCTCCTCGGCTCCGCCCGAGTTCAATAGCACCGGTAAGCGCTCTCTGAAGCCGCAATGAGCTTCTGAGTTGTCTCAATACGCTTCTCGGCCGTGTCTACAAGCGCCATAATGCCACTTCGCTCTTCTTCTACTTCTTTAAGGCGTTTGTCAAATTCCGCCTTCCGATCGCGGTCCAAGGTAGTCGGGTCGACAAAAGAGATATCGTAAAACTCCACTTCTACCTTCATGAAAGACGCAGATAAGTTCTTCATTGCCAGCTGCTGCCGCTGCAGCAATTGCGTTAAGGACAGCGCAGCGTTTTCTTCCACCCTTCTGACGTAGTGCGGAAACAAAGTAGTTCGGTCGATTGAAAAGAATGTAGTGGTCGAGTACCTGAGCAGCAAAAGCAAGAGAGGAGTTCAATCAGACACCTGCTGGTTTTTCTCGAGTTTATAGGCTGCACGCTCCCTCATCCTTTAAGTAGTGCTGAAGATGGTGCGGGGTGTCAAACGCAGCGTGGCCTCTACTTCCCTAGCGAGCAAAGCATCCGTAGAACCACGTACTACCAGCCATTGTCAGTAAATAGTATCATCTAGAACACGTACTTCGATCCATTGTCAGTCAAGCATATAATCTCGGACTCCAGCCACGTCCGCTATGAATGACAATGAGGTGTCCACGGCGTTCAACAGTGAAGTGCAACGCCCTCAGGGAGGGATTCTGGGTACTTGAACGCTTTCCCGATATTATCGGTTGTGTAGTGTGTATATGAACTACGCCCCACAATGGTGGGTATGGACACGTGGGACACGGTTTTGGGTCAATTGGCGGTTGGCCACAGTAGTGGATGTTGCCACGGAATGTGGAGTATTTTAGTTACTTTTATTTATTATTTTCACACCCATTTTTGGGAAGCTAGTACTTAGTGCGACGGCGCACTGCCGTCGCACCAGTTAACCTTCCCCAACAAGGGACCCAACCTGGGGAATTGGCTCTGAGCTTTACCGCCTCCGCGTGTTCTCAACTCCTCCTTGGAGGGAAGCACCGTAGTGTACGGAAGTTCACCCCCCTTGCACATCTAAAGGAGACCCATCATTGGGAGTACTAATTGTTCCAATCATATTGGTGTTTCGCCCTGTATAGGGAGTCCTGTCCACCGGCATTGCCGTATCTACTCGTCGCTCTCGCGACCCACTTCGTCCTTCCTCTTTCCCCTTTTTAGAGTAGCACCTCCCGCTATCCGCGGCCCTCGTGTGCGCATCCTCTCACACACCCCCACTTACGTGGAAACATACCTCTACTGAGGATCACACCCCGCTCACGCGGATACCGATTCTTCGCCTTCACCTCCTTGCGCGAGTCGCGACAGGTGTCCCTGGTCTTACAAACCGGCTTCGCCGTGACACCTCTGTGAGGGCTCTACCCAACTGGGTTCACCTCGTGAGAGGAAGATCCCGGACGTCTTTCGGTATTTTTCCCCTTTGGGGCATTGCACCACAAACAGGACATTTATAACCTCTTTTTAAGAGGTAAATCGTGGTTCTTGCACGAAGCAAGAAACTTTTTCAACTTTTCTAACCCGTTTTCGTGTAATTGCCGCAATACACTTTGCCATGCGGGATATTCACCGTGCTTGCGGACATGATAGGAACTATTATGTTTAATAAGGCCAATTTGCCTGTCTGCACGCACAACAAGGCGGAGTTTCAGCTTTTCGCTCACTGTTTTGCACAAATGAGCAAATGATCATCCAAAATCACTTCCTTCGTTCTGCGTTCTGTACCGAGTATTTAGAGAAACGTGCACGACGGGATAACCTCCCAAGGTGTTTGCAGCCTTGTCCTTTTAGGAGGTAGGCTCAGTGATAGTGGAACAAAATGATTTCTAGAACGGACGCATCTTGATCACGGCCATATAAAATGGTTGGAATTCAAAGACAAACAACGACCGTTCCTTTGGGATTTAAATACAAATAACGAGCGTTCTATTTTTATATAATTACACCACTACTTTCAAAACAGAAGAATTCTAGTTAGTCTCCTTGTCTAAGTTGTGCAAAATTTTTGTTGTTTTGTCCAAGAGACAGAGTCGTGAAGCCAATCTGTCACAATTGGTAGCATCAAGGGAATTTCTTTTCTACAATATTTGCTCAGTAAGTTAGCATTATGCCTTGACAACCAAAAGCACAGAATCATGACACCAGAGTTCTTGAGAAGGTGATATGAATAATTCTCTGCAACAAGAAGTGCAAATTTTAAAAAGGACTATGAAAGCTCAAACCGAGCTGATTGAGATGTTAACATATCGTGTTTATGGTGCAAACAATGTCATGGGGCAGACTAAAAGAACTTCAGCTGGTAAACACAGGATAAAAGCTCCTTCCATAACAATATTTATAGACAGAGAAGAAGACAGGCACTCTCAAGAAATAAAATGCTTCTTCTGTTGCATTGGAAAGTATGGAAAACTTCGCAACTACTCCCTAGATAACCTGCTAGACCTTGCGGATTGTTACTTGGAGGGCAGAGATGCGCTTTGGGTGATGCGTGTCAAGAACAAAAATCAGAATCTTGTGCCTTTAGAAGAGCTACAGAAGACAATGGTGGATGAGTTCGTACCAGCTATTGAGAAAGCTGCGGCCCGGATCAAGCTAATGGACTTGAGAATGAAGGATTTTAACTGCCTCGAAGATCATATCACAAGGTTTGAAGACTTGTTTTCCATTTCTGGCACTGCAGAGAATAAGGCATACATCTAATTTTTCAACAGTTTGCCGAAAGCCTTCAAAGCAAAATTTGCAGAGCAATTTCCTACGTCTCACCCAAAGGAGCCACGAAACTCATATTCCAAAAATTTATTCCGCTCGGGAGACGTCACGGACGTGTGTAAAAATTTTTTCCGTGACAGTGTCCACGCACTTCTTGTCAAAGTTTTGGCGAAAAAGTGCAAAGTAGACACACTTTTTGCAACCCCAATGACTTTATTCATTAAGAAGGGTACTGAGACGAAAGCTGCATTGCTTGCAATGCAGCTTTCGTGTCCCACATGAAGCCGCCGACGTGAAGTAAAAACCTACTCAGAAACTGCAAATATTTGCCAGTTTTTTGCTTTAGTGTACAAACTCAAATAATTTGTAGTCATGCACTTCCCAAATTTATGTCTCTGCTTTGCAAGACGGAGTTTGGGCATGATGGTTTTCGCTGAGTGCTGTTGCCGGTTGATCCGAGCACCTTGCGTGTGGCGCACTCTGCCGAGCAGAGTCTGCTCTGTCAAAGGATTTTGAAGCACCTGCGACAGTGGCCTGAGGCTGCCGCGTGTCTCATACGCTCGGCGACATATCCATACGCTGTGTGTGAGCTGCTGTTATCTACGCCTTCGCTTGTATCCTCATACTTCACCAAGCTCACGGCATCCGGTCCATGACGCCGGACGTGCCCTTGCCACTACTGTACTGCAGGCCGCAGCATCACAGGAGTCATCGCCGTCGTCCATATGGCCCCTCTTCCCGTCAGCACCAATGTGTCACTTGCGGCCTTTGAACGCGCGCTTTTCACAGGAGATATTGACACGCTTCATACCATTCGACCCCACGCTGCCCTTGTGGTCGCCGGTTACTATGATCTGTTTCTGTCTCGAATCACGATTGAATAATGTGACGACGTGTATGAAGATTTGTCTTTTGTTATTACCGCCGAGTGTATTCAGAGCGCAGCTCATCTAAACATGATCAGTGATAGTTTGAAACGCGCGTTGATTGATGGCGCGAATGGAGATGTTCCCTCCGTGATTGCTGCGTATTTGGTGGGCGTGGCTTTGCTTCAGGCATTTGTGCGAGAGACTTGGGCGACACCTATTTCTAGGACTTCGTGCGCTGCACAGATTGAGAGCGCTTCTTTCTTTTTTGTTGTAGATGGAGAAGAGTTTGCTATTCCGGCAAAGTGTCTTCATTGGCTACGTGCTATCTGCTTCATATTAGTTGAGCACGTTCAGCAATTTGTGCATGTGGTGCTTCTCTTGCACCATGGTGGGCTGCTAGGGTTCTTCTTGCTCCCCAATCTATTCTTGCAAACCCAACGCCCACTACGCAATACACCCTGTTTCGAATGTATTGTAGATTTATCGGAAAGCACGTTGCAGATATGTGTTACCGTTCCAAACAACCGATTGAAGACACCAATCGCCACCATCAGATCGCTCAAGAAGAGGACGATGAAGCAGACGATTCTGATCTGTTACCAGCACCAGTCGCCGAAGGAAATGATACCATTGCTGATTAGGATGATGACTTTCGACAAGTGCTAAGTAAAGATAAAGTGCACCATAGACAGCTAGCGGCTCTTACATACATTGACCTGGCAAATGTGCAGTGGTTGTTTTATGACAGAGATGGTGCGCTTGGAAGCCTCAAAAATGCTGGCAGACTTTACCGTGTAATATTTCGGCTCACTGGAGAGATGGGCGTTCGTACCAAGCATCAAAGCAAACCTTCAGCTCAGATCATCTCGAGATTTTTTGTCTTGAATGACCCTTCGGATTCGTTTGTGGGTGGTATGAAGAAAAGTGCGTTTTCCATAAAGTTCCCTGGGAATGTAGAAAGATCGGAGAATAGTGCCAATGACTAACCTATCTGGTCGATTACTACTGCGCTTCCACTCCCCAAAGACATTCAAGTTTGCGATGAAGACGTTCTTGGTTTTGTGAAACTGACGAGCAGCGACGAGATTCTGATTCAGGCCATCAGTGAGAAAATTGAGATTGATGATAATGATGAAGAGTTAGCGAATCCAGAAACTATTGGAGCTGAAATGAGAAGCCTCACTCCCTTGCAACAGGCTTTAGCGCTTTGTCATTAAATTGTTATCCGAGCTAGAAACGCCTCGCACGTTTTGACAAAGGAGGAGATGTCGCCATTTGTCAGCTTGGTTATAGAAGGAGCAATAAGTCCGTACGTAACAAGCAGCGTACTGCAACTATGAGCACTGATGCTTCGCGTCGGGCTTGAAGGGGAACTTGAACGCTTTCTAGAGAGGTGCATGCATCAGATGGAGGAGAATGGACGGTTTGTTGACGATCCTCTTGAATCACTAGACAAGGACCTCAGGTATTCTGCCGCAGCAGAACGAAACATGTTCGCCTATCGCTCGTCTTTGCCACCACGGAGGGAAGTGAAGAAGAAACTGGCAATTTCATTCGGCAGGAATGGTTTAGTCAGATCAGCCATGGAGATCTTTGAAGAGCTAGAGTTTTGGGATGAAGTAGTAGATTGCCATCGCTTGATTGGGAATCTCGGAGCCACCGAGGACCTCTTGCGAAAAGAACTAGATCGACTTGACAAAGCAGTGCTTGACGAGGGAATTTCTGACGATGCCACTTTTGACCAGTCATTCAGAAAAGGGGCTTCTACCAGAGCAGTTCAAAGTAGGGCTGCTAGAAGACCACGTCTGCTCTGCGTACTGGGAGATGTAACAAGATCTCAAGAGCACTTTGAAATTGCTTGGGAGGAGATTGGCCATCGATATGCTCGAGCCAAGCGTGCTTTGGGAATGATGTGTACTGATTCTGAGCAATGGGAAGCGGCGATGGGGCATTATAAACAGGCGCTTGGAATTAATTCCCTCTTTCTAGAGGCGTGGTTCGTTTACGGATGCGCTGCAATACAAACAGGAGACATACAGACAGGCGCCCATGCGTTCACGCGAGTTATTAAAAACCACAGGAAAACGGAAAAGCTTGGAACAACTTGGCTAAAGTTCTCCATGATCTGGGAAAGAAGAGGGGAGCTCTAAAAGCTCTCATCGAATCAGGTAAACTCATGAGAGATTCTTGGTGGGTGTGGAATAACGTTTTGCTCCTCTCTACAGAACTACAAGCATGTCCCGAAATTCTCAGAGCTTTGGACAGACTTATGGATATCCAAGGAAAAGAAGGTGTGTCGACGTCGTCCATAAGGGTAGTTGTAACTGTTAACGACGCAGCACAGAACAAGAGGCTTTGATGCATGAGTAGATGCGGGATCATGGGCAACAAGTCTATGGGATGGAGAACCAGCTTCCAAGAGTAGTCTTGACTCGAGCGGGCGCCCCTCGTATAGAGTATCTGTTTCAGGTTGGCGATCGCCCTCGTCAGTTTGAGTTCAGTCCGCGAATCTCCGGCGAACTTGTGTATGAAACGGAGAAGGGATACTTTGTTGTAATGGATATGGGAAGTGGTGTCGTGAAGGCTTCTTGTCATTTGATGGTGGCTCTGGAGCTCGTGAACCAGGGGCTGTAATCTTCAAGACGACTTCATTGACTCGATTACAAGTGGGTGGCAATCCCAAGGTACCCGCAGCCGATGGGCAAGAGGCGAACCAAGTTTATGGACTGTCTTGGTTGAACAAGCAGAGCGACATGTTCAAGTATACGGCGTGTCTTTTGTGCGTTTCTTTCAGCAGAGGCTACTGGACCTGGTCGGTGTAACAGAATATCTGCTCGATGGTTGCCACCGAAACCAATCGATACAATATCATCTCCCGTTAGCACTATTGCACGGAGACCACAATCCTCAATATGTTTAACGGACGCATCTATGGCACGCTTTGCAATTTCACGATTGGAGCAGGCAACTGTAGACAGAGATGAGGAAACAAAACTCTCAAGCATTTACAAATTGAATATAGGCAGTTCCCTTTGTCCGAAACTAGAACAATGTCTCAAGCTAATGGATGCACGTCCGGTCTTACTCAACAAGAAGGGTATCCATCACCGTAGAATCTATCAGCGGCAGAGTAGCATCGTTCACATCCTCCCATTCCAGCTCGCCCTCCAACTCTTCTCCTTCCGCTAGTTCACCCCCATCAAAGTCTAAGACAGTTCTGGCTCCTTGTGACACATTTTCGCCTGGGGTAACCGATGACTGCACAATCTTCTGATATTTCCTAGCAGCACGAACCGAAGTTACCTTTCTCCTGTTGTGCAAACCCGTGTTGAACGCACAGAAGATCATCTTCTTGACCTTTTCGGGATGATGGCGGTTGCGGACGGAAGTGCGTATTCTAGATTGCAAGCTGAAGCTCCTCTCTACAGAAGATGACGACGGACTTACGCCCAAAATTCTTAACGTGAACGTTCGAAGCAAAGGCCGTTCCTTATAATGAAGCCAGTAAACCACAGGCATATTCTGATAGGCAAGAAAGAAATGTCGCGCATTTTCGTCTTTTGCTTGGTTTGCCCAATCCAGACGAGCATATGTAAAGTCCTCGTATAAGTGCTGCACGGCTCCCGTCTCCCCTCCCGCACTTCCCAGCTTCCAAGATGCTGGGAGTACGTCCGAGCGGACGAACTTCTGCATATAAGCCATTACATCACCATAATGACATGAAATGTCTTCATCAAAGCTGCGAATATCCAATGCGTAGGCAACGTAGTTCAAGGACTTCAAAAGCGGTATTCGATGCCCTCTTCCTTCAACTCTAGCTTGGTAGACATTCAGAACTTCCTGTTTCCTTGCCTCTATGAAAAAAGGAGTAACAGGAAGCTGCGTTAGTTTTCGCTGCAAATCTCGTGTAACGGGGAATACTTCAGAGATATCAGAAGACTCGTCATCGAAGTACCTTAAGTACTGGCGGACGACTTTGAGAATATGATAAATATCGAGACACTTCTCGTAAAAGCTGTCATCAGTTACAGCAGAGTAGAACACCGCTCTTTGAGCGTCATTACGAGTTCCAAATAGATTTCCCGAGAAGTCCGGATACTCCACGAGCTTTTTTACACCTCTTTGCTGCGCAAAAACGACTGCAGCATGGCCTCTGAACTAGCGAACCGAGTAGATGCCTGTTTGACAGGCAAGACGGCGAAACAAGGAGGCAAAAGACGCATGCATTGGTCATATTCTTCCGTACCAGCCCGATACTCACAGTTTCGAAGCGATGCATTGTGAGCCTCTTGCAATTCTTTGAACAGAAAATAGAGCTTCGGCCTATTACGAAGATCGCAAACAAGCTCCGACACAATTTTCAATATCTCCCTAATCCACTGCAAGCCACCAATGTCTTGCATTAAAAGGTTTGCGAGGTGGGTCTGGTCCTGGTTAGGTGTCAAAAAGTTGAACATCTGCGCCATTTTCTCCTTAGCGCTCACACAAACACTTGCATTGTCGCTGGTAATCCCGCATATCCTTCGTATATCGCCGAAATCAGCCATTGTGCTTGTCACAAGCGCGGCGTTAAAGTTTGCATCGCACTTACTAGACCCGGTATACATCGAACGTAAGAAGAAATTTTGCCTTGCGCGATCAATACCTGTGATTGAAAGCATAACATTAACAACATTCTCAGAATTTCCGTCAGTCCATCCGTCGAAAATCAGTGTACCATAGGACGTAGACAGCTTGGCCGAAATTGAGCTCTTCACACGATTAAACATCGCTTTGTAGTACGAATTTAGAGATTCACCTCCGATCTTATGCACGCTCGGTACTTCTGCCACGATGGCGGGGTTGAAGAGCTTCAGAATCTGAAAGAACTCATCTTCTTTTGGGTTCCTGCTCAAAATCGAAAAGGGAAGCGTATGGTTAACAATGAAGGATGCAATTAGCTCTTTTAGCTTTGAAACTTTATCAAAGCAATCATCACTTTGAGAACCCATTTCCTCCCTTTCCCTCTTCTCGTTCTTGACTTTGCTTTCCGTACCAATTGTTCCAATCGTTCTTTGAGCTTCTCCTGTCAAACGGCGTCTGACTTTCCGCACAAGCGTTTGCCGAACACCAAAACACAAAGAAGTCCCACTCATTCTTCTATAGTGTTCAGCAAAGTGCTTCACTTCTATGAGACGCTCTTTAACAGCTTTCGGGGTCTCACTACATTCTAGTAGGTGCCTGCTCAGCTGTGTGGCGTTGGGTTTTTTTGCTAATGACTCGTACGTGCAGTTCTTGCAGGTAGTGCGCGTTTGTAAAGTACCGTCTGAGCCCAGTGACGTGCGGTCGATTTCGAAGCACTCTTCAGTCCACCAACTTTTCCGTCGGCCCTTAGACGACGGCTGCGAAACCGACGATTCTTGCGTCGGAAGCTGTTGGTTGCTCGACATGAAACACAATCCGTACAGTCCCAGCAAGAGAAACACAGCCCAATGTTTGGGCGTAGATAAGAAGGTCAGTACCTTGAGTAAGATAATAATATAGCCGGAGAGACACGCAGGTGTTACAGGGCGAGTGGTGAAAGTTAAATTATCATACCTAAGAAAAAAGGAGTGGCCGGTAGAAGATGGCGTGGTACTGAGCTTGCACGGAGCAAATTTGCAAAGCAATTGCGCGCCATTTAGGATTAGATGCTATTGTAGAGTTTAGGATCGGCTGTACAAGGGTGTCCCACTACCGCCAACGGCAATTTGTCCTAAGTTACAAGTTTGAGCTTTTAAAGAGAAGCCCTAACGTCAGACTGTCTGACAAGAAGGCCTATGCATGCATGCATGCAAGATCTGTCTCGTTGAACATTGAGAACATTTAGTCCGTGTGTTCTATTATTGGTCTGGGTTTCAAAATGTCACGAAATTGAAGCCTGTAACGTGAGGGTTACAACGTAGAGGAAAAATTTATGAATGAAGCTTATAATTTTCTGAAGACAACTTTCGCAGTTGCCAAGTGTAAAAATTTTTCGAAAGCATCGTTCTCTGCAAGGGAGCATTCGGATTTCCTTTCGATACATCTGGCGTATGATTACGTCAAGACATTTGAATTGTCGCTTTATTTGGCAGGAGATAAAGAACTATACAGCTTTGGTACATTCAACAGAAAGGAGAAGATTAATTCCAAAAATGGAAATCAGCGTAGTGATTATGGAAAGAAGAACGTAGGGAAGAAGATAACCAACGACTCAGAGACATTGTCTTGGGGCAAGGTGAGACGAAGCAAACATAGCCATTTTAGGGAGAATGATAGGTGCGCCAAGTGTGAAGTAAAAGAATGGAGCGATCTTGAGCACGTTTGTAGAACGAACAGTGCTCAAGGCTCTCATTCCTCAAAAATCAATTGTGCCGCACGATGGGCGGCATCCGAAGGCGTAATCGAGATTGATACGTCATACTTATCTGAAATTGGCTTTGCGGATGATGAGAGTTGGCTCTACGACGGAAAACGCAATGGTCAGCCGGTGCATACAGCTACTGACTCGTTTGCATCTCACAATTTCATGTCTATTGAGGACGCCGAGAAACGTGGGTCAAAGATCACAAAGGTGCACGGGCTGGAAGTACAACTTGGAGATTCATCCAAAACAGAGGTTCAAGCCGCAGCAACGGGTATGCTGAACATCAATGGTCATATAAGTGAAGAAGAGATCTACCTCATTCATGTGCATCATAACGAATCATCTCAACTGTTGATTTTGGGTCGAGAGTGGTTAGAGAACCATAACCCAAATATCGATTAAGAGACAAGACAATTGACTTTAAGGATATCAGATGAAACTATTGTTTGATTTGAGCCAATAAAAGTATGAAGTAACGGGTCAAGAAAGGTACAGTTTCGACAAATTTCTTTGAAGCAATTTGTCAAAATGGTGAAAAAAGGTGACTGTGAACTGTACACCGTTCGTCTCTATGAATCAAAGACAAAGACGAATGGCATTACGAACGCAAAATGCGCACCTCAATACAGAGGCTTATTGCCAGAGTTCGAAGATATCTTCAAAGTGGATCTTCCAGATGAGTTACCTCCGCCACGAGGTATGTAATTCGAAATCAATCTCATCCCTGGTTCAAAACCTCCAGCTAGACCTGTCATTAGATACTGATTTGAAGGGCTTAAGGAATTGAAACGAAAACTACACAAGAATTTGGAGAAGGGTCTTCTACGTCAATCATCGGCTCCATTTGGAGCCCCACTATTTTTTATCAAGAAGAAGATTGGTGATTTGCGAATGGTATGTGACTATCGGGCCTTGAACAACATCACTATACCTGAGGGATTCCCAATCTCCCTGGTGAACGAGACAATAGATCAAGTTGCCGGAGCAACAGTGCTTTCGCAGATTGATCTGATTCATGGATGCCATCAGATGAGACTTTGGGAAGAACATTGCCATAAAACAGCCATGCGTACTTGATATGTGTGGTTTGAATGGCGAGTACTTTGTTTGGGACTCACCAATCCTCCAGCCGATACCTTGCGTTTATTTTCATATGTGTTACCGGCATTATACGGAGAGTGCATGTTGTATTTGGATAACATTTTGATCTACATCAAGTCTGTGAAAGAACATAAAAAGCATTTGCGAAAGCTTTTTACGCTTTTGAAATAGAAAATACTGTACATGAGGCCAAGTAGGTCTAATTATGGAGTCAAAGAGGTGACTACCTTGGATACAAGATTAATGCACACTGTATCAAAACGCAACAAAGACTGGTCGACGCAGTAGTAGAATGGCCAACAACGTCATCAGTGAGGGAAATCCAGAAGTTCTTAGGACTCTCAAATTTATACCGAAGGTTTGTTAAAAACTACGCAAAAGTGTTCCGTCCAATATTAGACATACTGCTGTCCAAAGTTTTTTAATGTAAGAAAGAGCAACGAATGGCTCTCGAATCTCTGAACCGTCTTACGAAAATGCCGTTACTGCAACTTCCATCCTAAAAGCACAGGTTTGTATTAACAACAGACGCCTCTAAATACGCTGTCGGTGCGACACTGCAACAAGATGCAAACCCAGTCGCGTACCTATCTCATCGGTTGTCAGAGGTTGAGTCAGGATGGGAAACAGAAGATCAAGAACTTCTGGCCATCATGATTGCTGTGCATGAATGGGCTGTTTATTTACGAGACAGATCATTTCTACTCAAGACAGACCATGAGCCTTTGAGGCATCTCTTGTCCAAAAGCAAACTATCTGGTGGATAGTTCAGATGTTTGGACGAGCTACAGTGCTACAACTTTTAAATTGAACATATTTCTGGAGGTAAGAATACCGCCGCAGATGCGTTGAGTAGAGTGGCTGAGACACCACTACACATGACTAGCCTTTGTCTCCGAAATCCAGAGCTGATTGCTACAATCAAAAAACGGTATGAGGAAAATGCATGGGCACATAAAGTTCTACATGTGCTCCGAGACAAACAGCTGCCAGAAAACAAAAAGGCAGCCATATGCAGTAGAAATTATATTTTTGAAGACGGTTTGGTGTATTGGAAAGGAAATAATGCAGAACGGATCTATTTTCTAAAAGACAAAGAACTTTGTCAATCTTTAATCGAAGCGTCACACATGCCGGGACACGTGGGCTTAGAGAAGACGTAATACATTTGTTCAAAACATTTTAATTCGAAAAGAATGTACGACGATGTACAAAAGTTTGTCCCATCCTGTCATGAATTTCAAGCTAACGAGAAGGAAGGAAGACTGAAAGAAGGAAACTTTCATCCTCGTCATTTTCCGGAACAATGCTGGGATATAATATGTACAGGTTTCCTGACCGAATTACCACCACTGACACGAAGAAAGATGCTCTTGTTGTTATAGTATAGAAACTGTGAAACCGAGCACTGTTCATAGGGGATACAAAGTCGGCCACCTCAAAGGAAACCATACAGTTGCTGTTCGAGAACTTTTTCCCAAAGCATGGAATGCCGCATACTATTATCCTTGACAGAAACTCGCTTTTTAAGGCAAATTATTTTAAAAAAGTGGCGAACATACTCAGCGTCAGTTTGAACATGGCTATGAAAGACCATCCTGAGACAGATGGACAAACTGCGAACACAATCAGAACGTATCATCAATGATCAGAAGCACTGTCCGGAAAGAGCCATCACGTTGGGACTGGGTATGGTGCGAATTGGAATATCAACATAACTCTACCCCCCACATGGCTACTACTCTTACTCCATTTGAAGTCGACATCAGAAGGATCCCGCACTCAGAACTCACACGTATTATTAGACAAAAAACTGTCAAATGTCAAGCTGATTGCGATATGGTTGATCCCCGGAGAGATTTTTGACGGCTCGCAGAAGTTAATCTTCTGAACGAAATCTCAAAAAAAGAATTGTGTGCAAACAAAAAAGGAAGGATCAGTCTTCTATTGTGGTTGACTTGGTTTTGTTAGAGACCCAAAGAACGAGAGCTTAAGAGAGTTCCGGAACCGCAAAGAAGTGGCAGCCAAAGTTCATGGGTCCTTTCGCAGTTTTGGAATTCATTGGTCTGGTGACATAAAGGATCGCACTACCACAGGTAATGAAAGAAATAAACATTGTATTTCACGTTTCGACATTAAAGCGTCTCTACAGGCGTGAAAAAGACAAGGGTTCTCTGTCGGTGATCATTGGAACAGAAGGAAACGCTGAAAAAGACTTCATCGCTATCCTAAACAAGAATATATATAACCGACGTGTGGTTCATCTTGTGTGATTTGAGGGTGGTAGCGTAGAAGATGCAGATTGGATGAAAAAGATGGAATTGATAAAATTAAGTAGTTTAGGAAGACCTTTGAGAACTCTTTGCAGACAACGAGTTAAAAAGTAGGGTAAATGTAACATAACGATTTCTAGAACAGATGTATCTTGATCACGGCCATATATAATGGTTGGAATTCAATGAAAAACAACGACCGTTCTTTTAAAATTCAAAAAAAAGGACCCTTCCTCTTTTTATATAAGAATCCCGGCAAATTCAAAACCGAAGAAGTTCAGTTAGTCGTCCTGTCTAAGATGTGTAAAATTTTGTCGTCTTTTTGAAGGGACACAGTCATGAAGCCGATTTGTAAAGATAGAGCCCTAGTACCACACTTTGTTTGGGTGTAAACCGGAGGTAGATGCTGGATATATTTACGGGAGTGATACCAATACTCGGTGAGCCAGATGGCTGGCTCGAGGTGCAAATCCGTGTAAGAGGTGTTCCTGTACAATGATAATCCACAGGGAAAAAAGGAAATGGGAAAAAGTACCAAAGAGAAATCTACATACCCGACGCGTCGTGTAGTGATCAGAAAATGACTCAGTGGTGAGGGTAGTGCTCATTCAGTCAGCGTGGCAAAACTCAATACTGATTCAAACAATTTGAAGTCCCTAAAACAATTATAGTAATTGAAATGCTAATTCCAGGCCAGGCTGCGCGAATGCACAGCGTAGAGCAGATCAGAGGGTCTAAAAGTCACTGGGCAGCTGAATATAACAATACCGGATGCATTGAGACTCCGGGAAGATTTTCACACAGGCGTGAAGTGCAATGCTCTCAGGGAGGGATTCGTGGTACATGGTTGATTTTCCGATTGTTTTGGTGATGGAGTCATTGCATGAACTACGACCACTAAAAGTGGATTGGAAAGGTGGGACACGGCAGAGTCAGCTGGTGGTTGGCCACAGCAGTGGCCATGAACCACCAAAGTGGAGTAATTTAGTTAGTT
The DNA here is from genome assembly GCA_003194525.1 of Gracilariopsis chorda. Lineage (NCBI taxonomy): Eukaryota > Rhodophyta > Florideophyceae > Gracilariales > Gracilariaceae > Gracilariopsis > Gracilariopsis chorda. The sequence continues at coordinate 81,936 of NBIV01000231.1, forward strand.
GTATTTATTATTTTTACAACCATTTCTGGGATGGGTAGTATTTAGTGCGCCGACGAGTTGCCGTCCCACCAGTAAAACTTTTTCAAAAAGGGCCCTCAACCTGCGGAATTGGTTCTAAACCTCACTGCCTTTGTGTGTTCTCTACTCCTCCTTCAAGGGAAGCACCGTAACATACGGAAAGTCTAAGCCCCTTGCCTATGTTAAAGATCCGAATATTTGGATTTTTATACCAACTGTCTTGGTTTTTGCCTTGTATATGGTTTATTTACGGGCACTGCCGTTAGTCTTCGTCACGACACTCGTGACTCAGGTCCCCCTTATTTTTCCCTTTACAGGGTGGCTTTCCCGCTACCCACGGCTCGTGTTCGCTCGTACCACTAACTTGGAAACCCAACCTCTCTAGAGGACGACCAACCCCATATACCGCTCCTGCGGATAGCCGATTCTTGCGTCAACCTCCATGCGCAAGTCGCGACGGGTGGCCTCGGCCTTACAACCCGACATAGTCGTGCCACTCCTGGGAGGGCTCTATCCAACTGGGCTCAGCTCTAGCGAGGAAAGATCCCGAACGTCTTTCGGTGCAGTCCGGCCTCCGGGCATTGCACTGCAAAGTGGTCTCCTGACTTAGAATCGGTTTTGTGTTTGGTTCCCTCTTTCGAGGTTTTGTTTCTTTTGTTTGCTTTCCAGAAGTTCCGGTGGTTTCCCGTCGTAAGGGTTGGCCTTCGTGTCGAGTACGCCCTCCCCTGCGGAGCCTGAAATTACGCGAAGCCACTCCCACAATGGTGGAGAGTATTTCGAAGCTCGGTTCGTTTCTTGGATCTCGACTCGCGCGAAATCCAGCCATGCTGTGGTTGCCTCGTCTAGGACTTCAAACCCACCTCGGGAACCCCGAAACTACACGTCGACCCCGTTATCAAAATACGTGGATGGTGCTCATCTGGCTCCGGCCATGACCGTCGCCACACCTGAACCCCGTCTGAAGGGCGATAACACCCCCAAGGGACTTCCATAGAATCTCAGGTTCATGCTTTGTGGACCGCAGACGACACCCTTGTGGGGGAATTACAAACCCTCCGTGAGGTGGTGATGGACACCCTTACAAAGGTGGTCGCAGAGGATCTCCGTATCATACGGTCTGATGTCAAATCTATGTTAGGGAGTTTGGAGCAACCCGCCACCTTCGAAGAAGGAGTTGACTCTCGATAAGATTGAGTTCGTGGCAGTCTAGAGACGTTAGAGCAGTTTATCCTCATGGATATAACGTCTCCGGATGATCCGGCACCAGCTGCATCACGCCACGACCAGCGTGCTGGTGGAAAGAAGCGCCGATATAAGCGGAAACAGAAACGAGATCACTCGGATTCTGATTTTACGACGTCATCGAACTAATCCCAAAACGGGTCAGAGGGTTTTAGTTCCTCGGACTTCAACTCGGAGCACGAGAAACGAGACTGTTCTTCTCGCTCTAAGCGGTAATTTGCCACCCAAGGTGTGAATCGTACCCGCAGCAAGGGGAGAAGACACCATGCCCTCAGGAAATTAAAACCGACGAACCCGTTTTATCGAATATTATTGTCATACCGGTACTACTGGCTTCAATATTCCTCTTTAGTACGTACACCCAGTGGCACGGGGAAGGTGAAAGAGTGTATAAAACGTATGCCACTCTCACTGCCTTACCAATATTTTACTGGAGAAGCCCAATTATGGTGTTGGGCTTTATTTCCTGCTTTGTAGTGGAAGCCGGTATCCTCTGAATGAATGAGGGACAAGCCTATTTGGAATTACCCTATTTCTTACGGAGAGTGGCAGGGGACCACTACACCTCTGTCAGAGGATCATGGCGTGCCTCAGAGGGAGGAGTAACCTGCTGGCCGGAGGCTGGGCAATACTTATTGCGCTCCTATGCCACCAATACTGCCATTAAGGTGGCAATCCTCACTTTGCAAGATACTCGTCAGCGCTCAGGCGAGACAAAACCGATTACGCCGTGCGCATCAACAAGACCTTCCACCGTTGTGGGAATGTATACCCCACAGGGGAACGTTACACCATGTTCATCGATGGCTTTGAGCCGGCAATCCGGAGTCTTGTCACTCTTTACCGCGGGGAAAAGCTAAGGATCACCAACCTTGAGCTTCTTCAACACGCTCGAGCAGAAGGGGAAGCATTATGTGCAAGAACCCCGAATCATCGTTCTAAACCCGCCAGAGCGTTGTTTCGAGAGATTGATCCCTCATCGTTCTCGCTGTTAGCGGATAGAACCCCCCAACAGGCATGCGACACCGTGAATTTAGCAAAAGAAGATGGTGTATCTATACCAACCACGGATATAATGTCAACGACGGAGAACACATTCGAAACGGCGTAAGAAAACCTCGCATTTTCCTTGGGAACAATCGCATTCAGCCGCCAGGAGTCCCGTTTATGAACAGTCAATCCCGTCATCAATGGTTTGGATGGAATGACACCCACCCTGCGGTACGTTTCTCCGATGCTCGGGATATTAACCGGCGAGTCGCCGTGTTGGCTCTGATTTGCCACCTTTGCTACACCCATGGCCATACATCCCCTCAGTGTCTTTGCTAACTGAAGGATGTGGCCAAGGTGGTAGCAAATTACAACGCCCTCACTCCAGAGGAGAAACGTTCCGTTCCGACGGCTTCGTACATCCGTGCTAAAACGGACTTCTCGAATGCCTTGCCACATATCCCATGTGCACGGCTAGCTTCAATTAACCCGAATTGGGAAGTCACGCAAACGTCCGACGCAATCACTGCTTATGAGGATAAGAACCCCGACCTCCGGAATGAAGCTCTCGTGGTCTAAGATCCTGGATTATCGCCTACCGTGGGAACCTCCCAGGAAAACTAACTGAGGGAGTCTCTCCTTTGGGAGAGGCGTCCTCAGAGATGAGGCTGTTGACGCCCGAGACGTCGCCGCCCCGCTCTCCGTTGAAAATAATTTCAAGGAAAGACACCCCAGAAGCGGACTCTGCACACCTCTCTGTGCTGCTTCGCCCGTGGATACAGAGTAAAAACCCCCGGATCCCAAATAGAGTCTTGGTCATGGTCCAAGCGCAACTACAAGGTTTATGCCGACCTTGTCCTGGACACCCATTTTATGGTGAGATTTCTAACAGTCCTGGACACAGGTCCAGGCCCCACCTTTAACGTGGCATCATTGCTACCCCCGCAGTTGTGGTCTCGTATCCATTCCGAAACGGTTTCCGACGTCGCAGATGCGCACAATAATCCGTTAAAAACAGTGGGTACCGTGGACTTAGTGGTGCGGTTGGGCACCTCCGTGGTGAAGCTTGACTTTATTGTTTGTCGGTCATTGGCCGCTCCAGTCATACTGAGATGTGCTTACTGCGACAGATTTCTCGATGTTATCAGGCCCCGCCTTAGGCGTGTGGAACTGGACGACGAGTCGTCAGACCCGATCGTCCGTCGCCCGCTGAAGCGTGCTTCCCAGAAGCAAGTCCCACTCTCTGTTGCGCAGGAACCACCGCCCGCGTCTCAAGAGTCCATCAAACTTCGAGTCGCAGCCTCAGTATCTATACCGCCTGAGTCTCAAGTCTGGCTGCAAGTCAATTGCCGTCAAGAGGGTCTTCGGGTTATTCAACCTCTGCCCTCGTTATACGATAAATACCAGCTCGCGCTGACAAACGGAATTGTTTACGTTACCCCGGATGCTTTTTTCGGGATACTAGTTGCCAATCTTGGCCAGCGCTTCCAGTACCTGGTAAAAGACCAAGAACTTGGAAGCGTCAATCCACACCCCCTTGATGCTTCCGACGAAGATGACGACCGCCGACGTTCTCGGAATCGCTACCTCTTCTGAGGAAGCCACACCTACCACCGATGACCTATCGTCAAAGTAGGGGGTGGAAACCGTTGTTTTAACGTCAAGCACCCTGAATACCTCGGAACCGGCGGCCACACCTGTACCACAGGACAGTGCTACAGCAATTTATATCCGAATGGATCCCATAAAAAAACTAGAATATAAAGACTTCGGCTATGTGCCGGAGTCAGACCGCAAAAAACTCCGTGCAATGCTACGGGAATTTACCACGATATGGGATGGCTCGCTCGACGAGATTAATGCTACGGAACACCGGATAGATTTGTTACCGGGGGCACGTCCGATGGCACTACCCCCTTACAGGGCCGGACCGAAAGCTCGGGAGGAAGAGCAGTCCCAGGTCGACGAAAGGCTCCAAGCAGGTGTGATAGAGCCCGCAAAATAATACTGGTAGCCCAAGTTGTACTGGCTTTATAGGCCAACGGAACCTGGAGGTTCTGTGTTGACAATCTCCGGCTCAACGCAGTGACCATTAGGGACACATATCCCATCCCTCGTATGCACGAGTGCATAGGCTTCCTTGGAGACGCTACCGTGTTCACAGATTTGGACGCCAACTGAGGCTACTGGCAGATCCCTGTTAGACAGGAGGATCGCGACAAGATCTAGTTCACCTGCCACGCAGGATTGTACCGCTTCAAACGGATGCCATTTGGTTTGAACAATGCTCCCGCTACCTTTCAGCGTGCAATAGATATTCTGTTGGACGGCTTCAAGTCGCGGAGCTGCCCGGTCGACCTGGATAATATTATGACCTTCTCCAATAATCTGGACGGCCATCTCACCCCTATCAGCGACGTTGTGACCGTACTCCGCGATGCGAAAATTACCCTCAAGTTGAGGAAGTGAGAGTTCTTTGCCGATACAGTCAAGTAGCTGGGACAAATCATCCGTCCGGGACAGATAATGATCGAGAAGGCTCAAGTCAAGTCCTTCGTTGAAGCCAAGGCAGCCCGCACTCAAACGGAACTTCGCTCGTTCTTGGAGCTTATCAACGTCTACCGGCGGTTTATCCCGAACGATTCGGATATAGCAGCACCTTTGAACGCGTTGTTACCCAAAGGAAATCCCCCACAATTGGGACAATTCACGCCCGAGCAATCGGAAGCGTTTAACTGCTTATAAGAGGCTGTCACGTCAGCATCTATCTTATCGTTACCCAAACTGGGACTTCCGTACTCCGTGGACACGGACTCGAGCGACTACCAAGTTGGTTGTGCTCTTTTCCTAACGACCCCAGAGGGGTACCGAAGGCGAATTGGTTATTGGTCACGTGCGCTCAATGTCCACCAGCGGAACTAATCTGTGTCGGAGAAAGAATGTCTCGCCGTCGTGTGGGCACTTTCTACCCCTACGCCCCTATCTTATGGGAATTCATTTTACCGTATACACGGATCATTCCTCGTTGGGGTGGTTAATGAACAAATCCGATCCCTTGGGCATCCTCATGCGCTGGAGACTCTGCCTTGCAGAATATGACTTCCACGTCATATATAAAAAGCGTGCACTCAACACCCAGGCTGACGCTTTGTCGCGTTTACCTACAAATCGGGAAGCAATCCCAATGGAGGATGAGGAAATTACCTGCTTCAGAGCTGAAGAACCAGATGAACCGGAGTGGAAGTTCGAGGAATGGCCTGAAGACTGGAATGAACATGCTGACTCTGACAACTTACTCGCATCCTGCGAGACCTCTAAGAACCACATACTGAGATGTTTTGTACCGGTTTTACCGGAGGATTTTATCCGAGAACAGTTTGGTGACCTCTTCTGTATGAGGATTCGTGCCCGTTTAAACGGTGGCGAAGACCTCCCGTTCGAGAAGAACGATAAAGGCTACCTCGTTCGGTTGGTCAAAGCTCGCCCACATATTGTGGTACCTCATTCCCTGCAGTCGCGGGTGTTACATCTCTCGCACTATGCGAAGCTCGGTGGCCACTTAGTTCGTAGGAAGCTCTACCTCACCCTGCGAAGGGCATTTTACTGGAATGCCATGGCGGTTGATTGCTACGCAACTGTGCAGTTTTGTAGCGAATGCTCGAAGAACCAGGTGAAGCTCCGCAGGAACGCGAGGAAAGTGAAGCTATTCCCTGCTAGGGGGCCACTGGAGTTTATCGCAGTCGGTATTCTCGGACCTCTTCTCACTACAAATACAGGCAAAAAGATCCTACTTGTGATCGCCGATCACTTTTTGAAGCTTTTTCGGACGGTTCCTCTTCGGAGGATAACCACTTCGCGGTGGCCCAGGCTATGGTAACGCACTGCATTTTTGTCTACGGTCCTCCTGTGGAGGTGCTCTCCGATAACGAACGGCAGTTCGCGTCCAAGTTCTTCCAGGATGTTTGTCTCATCCTGGACGTGAAAACCTTGTTCACGACTATCTAACATCCCCAGTGTAATGGGCAGGACGAACGGTTCAACCGGACTTTGTTGGCCTCTCTCCGTGCCTACAATGCTGATCACCCCAAAACTTGGGACTTGAATGCAGATGCTTTAAAAATTTGCATAAAATACACAAGTTCACCGGACTACTGGAGTGTCACCGTTCGAATTGGTTCTATCTCGTTCACCCCCGCCTGTGGCGTTAGAATCTCAAGCCACCTTGGACAATTTCCAATCTGTGGGTCGCTACCACCAAGGATGGAAGCAATGGCTTACTAAACTGGTCTCCGCAGGGCGGAAGTCTATGGAACGTGCGCAAGCCGCGTACAAGCGGGATTTCGACGCTCGTTTACGAGATAATGCTCCCCGCATACAGGCTAATACCTACGTCTTAATACGTAAAGAATATTATAACCCGGAACGGGAGAAGCGTCACAAGCTTTCGCCTGTGGCGGATGGACCGTTTAAAGTGGTATCCGTTGACTCGGACACTGTCGTAGTGGAAATGGGCAAGGCACACGAGCGGATTTCCGGCGATCGTGTTGTACCTGCCTCTCCTCCCTCGTCTGAGGTCGTCCTGGAAACAGGGAAACCCGTCTCCACGGACTCAGCAACACCGGAAACCCCGGGAATAAATAGACCGACTACTCTACCACACCCTACTCGGGGCGTCTCCGATTTACCGACTTTGTCAGAACCCCCCGCTGGGCCGGATCGTTCAGGTCCAAACGGACCTTTCTCTACTCCTAACACTACCGCCCCTTCGGCGCGCATTTACGCCCGCCATGCGGGATATCTTACTATTACTCCCCTTGCTCCCTCTAAGGAGGGGGAGGGGACCTACCACCACGCTGGAAATTTATTACCGTCGCAACGGAATTTGAGCCGTGAAACACGGAAGGTCGATGAAGCCTCGCAATCCTCCCCACAGGGTTCCGGAACGATGCAGTTACACCATATGATACGGGAGAGTGGACCGACATCGCAGTCCGTACCCCTGAGCCAGGGCAATTCCCGAGTCAGAATAGCGATATCGTTTCGCAGACCCCTCACCAGGGTGTAGTCGCAGAAGCGTCGTCAACGGAATTCCCTCCAAAATGGATTCCTCAGCATCATCCACACCGCTGGTAGCGGGCAACGCACGCGTTGGAAAACCAGCATTGCTGGAAAGTGGAGAGACCCTCTTGAGAGAGGAAGGCAGGAATGCACCTCTTGCAACTCAAGTCCCTGGCTCTACAGCCCCGGATTTGAGAACCTTTCATAACGAGAATGTTGTCCGAACTTTGGAGATCGAAGTGCTGAAGTTTCCGCGCAATTGCGGTAGTATACCGAGCGTCTTGTACAAATCCGGCGTCCTCGCCAGGGTTAAATCGGCCGTCCCGGATGATGCACCTCTTCAGGAAGACATCACACCTCAATTACAGGCAAATTCCCCGGACAGAGTGTCTACGGCGCCAGCTGTACACGCCCCATCAGGGAGTTTGATGCAACACAGTGGAGCATCGAAAGTAACCGCCGGATACCGGGTACCAACACAACAGCGCACGGCGCAGCTAGACAGTGAAAGGCCCATAGCAAGGGAGGCGGAAAGCAAAGAGGCGGTTCAGAGACACATGTCGTGGGAGTCATGTGAACGCACGAAGATTGCACGCCTCGCACCAATCACCGCGCGACGTGGAAAGCCCCACAAGGGAATGAACTCTATAACTCCGCAAAAGCGGCAAGATGCCTGCAAGCTCGTGGTTTGACCGGACTACCGTCAACATGGGACGGAGGACCCCAGCAAACCAGCAGTACGACCCAATTACCGCAATACGCGGCAACCGTTCCACGACGACACCTTCTTGAGGGATATTATTCCGCACTCTGCGCCGCGCCCTCCCAGCGAAGCCAGCACGTTGCATCCTGACGCACATCTGAGGGAAAATATTGCGTCCCACCTTCAGCCCCTGACAAGCGAGGTCACCATAACACGGCAAGGCCGGCAAGTATACAAACAATAGTTTGTGATTGAACGAATCGTCGGGCATCCGTGGAATCAGGAAGGGATTCTAAGGTACCACGACTTTTGGTACGGATATAACACAAGCTAGGGCCCCATGGAACCCATCGAACACCTCCCTCGTTCGAAGGTGGTCCAATATCACCTCAGCGCGGGTACCATAAATCCAGCTACGCTGTGCGACGCCCAAGTGTGATAAAAACGCCGCGAAGACGGGGAATGTAAGAAAGAAGGAGTACATCCTCTTTTCTGTAGACTCCGTCCAAGACGGGAATGAAGGAGAGAACGCCGTTCTAAACTGGAAAATTTGCTAAGGAGCCTCGCGCTTCTGTGCGATGCTAAGCAACATTACCGGCTAAGCCAGGGAAAGAGACCAGGATACTGGATTAGATATTCGACCCCTCCCCATCGTCCGGAGCGTGACCACCCGCAAGGCGGTAAGCCAAGGCATCCGCCATCGCGATGGCGTCACCCGAAATCTCAGCAGTGCTTAAACCCAAAAAACGATGATACCACTTTCATGGACTGTACCCCCGCTGCGGAGTGACGACCCGGTGTTTGCCATCGGAGGACTGGGAACCGGAGCCACGCCTTCGGGGGATTCGTCTACGACCATCTTGGCAACATCTAGTTCCCTGTCCACCTGCGCTTCGGGTTCGTTATCGATCATTGGGACATCCCTTCTTTACGCGCGGTAGTAATCGTCGGAGTCGACTTACCCAATCGGGTGGTAGTCCGGCACTTGCCGCTGTGCGTCGCGGAGTTCCTTAGCCTCCTCGGAAGAATCTCCCCGAACTCCCAGGGGTCGAAGTAAATGAAATCCCCAGCAAAGGCAGTGTTTCTACCAAGACCCGGACCACCAGTACCGCCACTGCCGCCGTCAAGCCGACCGCTCTGTTCCAGCGGGACCTCACCCCAATCAATACTTTCGATCAAACCAAGTAATTGGAGTACTTCATTGGTGGCAATAGCCCCAAAGGAGACACTGACGTCCAGGTTGCGACTAGCGGCCTGCACACGCGGTTGGATGAACCACATTTGATACTGGTCATAAACCTCAGCAAGGATATACGCCACAGTGCGGGGAGCACACTCGGTTACAATTACCGACCAAAGCACCGAGCGGAGATCCTGAATCAAAAAGGAACCGAGGTACGTGAGTGCCGGCGGAAGCTCAATGTAGCAACCCCGGCAGCCCTCAGGAAACCTCCACCACTCGGGGAGTGCGACGTACCGACACTGTCGGTGAGGCGGAGCAATCCGCTCAATCTCCATATTTTGAGATGGGGCAAGGTACCCTAATCGGGATCGCCAGCGCCGTTCATAACGGATGAAGTTTTGGAGGACGTTGGACCAGGACTGCAGGGAAAGGTACCAGAATTCGGCCCAAAATATCGATCCTTCCCAACACAGGGCTTCCTGCCGCGCAGTGGGAAAGTTCCTCCACGCGAGGTTTTCAAGGCTGGCCAGGCGTTCGCAGTAACCCATTTCACCGTTCGTGCGAACTAGGCTGACTTCGAAGCCAAAGCCAGTACGCACCGGGAATTCGAAAGGCCGACGGCTCTGCCGTTGATATGCGATCTGCACCAGCACCGCATGAGCCGCAGGCGCGGATTCTCCGTCGTTTCTTCAGATATAGTGCACCTTGATGGCGATTCGATGCCGCCAGTCTCAATTTGAGGTGACGAGGCTGGTTAGATCCCCGGGCAGGGTACCGGAACCATCCGCGTAGGCCGTAACCAAATCCTCGTCCAGGACAGGGATGCTGACTGGCCATTTATATCCGGAGAAAGCTGGAGAACGCTGGACTGGTCGGAGGTACGAACACTGGAGCCGCAGATCCATGGAGCGAAAAGGACGAAAGCAGATGTGGTAGTGTTTCCCAAATACTAAAGGATTCCGACGGAGCGGTGGATCTTAAGGAGGAAGGTCTGTAAACGAATAAACTTTGGGCGTGTTGAAAAATTTTTGATATTGAATCTGAGATCACAGAGGTATTGAAAGCACTGTGCGCCAATATATTCAACGTGGTTAAGCTCTGTGCCGCAGCAAGAGATCCAAATAGATACTGCAAGTGTGAAAACACTGTTTAAATGTTTTTGTTATGCATGTAAATTTATTCAAGTCTTGAGGGTCGTTGCTGGAGACCAGAGCACATCCCTGGCCCCAAACACTGTGTACATCACTGCTGATCCCCGAAGTGTAAAAAAAGTGGCATAGTAGTCTTTTTGCTGCCACATGTATCCAGCAGAACAAACACGGCTTCTTTGAACCTGTGAATACCTCATAAAACGCCAGCGCATTGCATTGTGAAACCAGTTAGAGCCATTCTCATTAACAAAACCATTGAATTTTCAAGTGGTTCAATCTCTGCCGCAACGCTTCTTTGGTTTTCACCTATTCCAGTTGACCAGAAAACGTAATATCTACTACAAATAAAGCTGAGGGGCGTATTGAATTGCGTCATATCAAAAGCCATCGTTTAGTGCGTTTTAAGTACAAAATGAGTAGTCTATTTAATCTATACGCGCATAGTGCTATGTGCTACCAGTTCTACAGAACGGATCTGGTACGTAACTATCTACTTTGACGCGAAAAATGTGGTAAAACCTGTTACGTAACCCATGAATGATTAGACTATACGACAAGAGTATAGCTGCTGCCAAAATAACAAACTTCTATGGCCACTATGCCTTCTTTGCTTGCCACTGTGTAACCCTGCGGTTTGACTAGTGCGTTACTCGCTCCGCACGCCTCTATCCCCTTTATGTTTTTGGCTAACACCTTCATTCTGCAATTCCACAAAATCGTCAAGATTCGATGAACTTTTGGATCATGGTCTTTATTGTTTATTGTTTATTTTTTAATGTTTTGTGTAATGAAATGTAAATGGAAAGTGCTAGAGCAATATGACACCAAAACATTGCAATGCGAGCGCTGGTAAACATGCCATAAACGTTTTGGGGGCGATACTTCAGGGTTTTTGGGGATAAAGCCCTCTGTTAGACTCGCTGTCAGGCTTTTTCTTGTGCGTGTAGGCTTTGCTGCTCTCTACCATTGCCCTCAAGTATCCTTGCCGTAAAATGTTGAGCAACAAAGAGATAGAGATAAATCGACAAGATAAAACGGTTCAAAATTGGTGTGAGACATAGGTCTATAAATTCTTTAAACTTTGCGATATGTTTCATCGAAGAAACCGTAAGCTGCAGTTCAATCAGAATGAAACAAACCAGTGCACGTTCTTTGGCATTCACGAATCCAGCTACCATGGTATACTGCAGAGTGAACAGGGTCGTTATTGAGTACCGAATTTTGAGTTTCGCAAGTCTACCACAGATCTGTATGATTGCGCAATAAACAGACAACAATGTCAACCATAAGAGCGTTCAAATCGTTTAAGCACAAATATTTCACCTTGCTGATACTTGAAATGAAAGAGCAAACTTTGAAAGAATTGCATTCAGATTGTCTCTCTCGAAAAAAAACATTTGAGGTTTTCAAGATATATGAAAGAGATGAGTGTTTACCAAATCTTTGTTGTGGTACTCGTTGGCGCTAATGAAGCCTGATTGCTGGCAAAGGCGACAGGTTGATTAAGTGGGTTCATTTGAGCGGCTAGAGCATCCATTACAGCCTGCTGCTGTTATGCCATCTACAAAAGAGAGTTTAAAAAAATTGATGCAGTTTAAGGTATTGAGAGTGAAAGGTAGTGTTGAGCTCTACGCGCAGTTTGACTCCACGAGGGGAAAGAGCTAAACTACACGACGTAGATAGTGTAGGCGAGTCAGCGCGCATTTGCACCAACAAAATGAGAGAGTCAGTGGGCACGTGCCACGGCGAGCTGCACAAGTGCCCGTGCCACTTCAGATCTTACTGTAGCCAATAATACGCCCCTATTTTGGATTTCAACCAGTAGATCCGCAGAGTCAGAGCATTCCCTCTATCCCTGCTCTCTTCGGCCTCCAAGTCAGCACAACGTAAATATCATAATTGCCATTTGGCGCCATCTTTGTGCAAAAGGGTGAGCGTAGCCGACGGAGAAGACGCATAGGGAATCGTGATCGTGCGGTGGGTATTATTGGCGTTACAGAGGACACTACGGCCAAGGACCCAGTGGATAATGCTGGGGATGACGCCTACCCAATTACCGAAAATGAGCCTCAAGAGCACAATTTGGATCTAGGGGCCATCGAACCTGTTGCGGAGGAAGCCGTGGTGATCGCAACGCAGGTTGATGATGGCGGCAGTACAGAGAATCCAGTGGAAACTGAGCTCCACAAAGTCGGGGAACAGATAGCCATTCCCGAGACCGGCGACGTCAGGGTTCAAGAAATCGCCGACGAGGACGTCACTGAGACAACCCGTGGATTCTTTTCAGCTTCCATCTCTAAGGATGGGTCTGAGAATGTGGCTACAACGTCTGGGGACAAGCCAGACGTGCTCGATTTAGCAGCAAAGCATGGGGAATCTAATTTGGAAACCCTAGAAGGCACAACCGAGGGTTTGCAAGAGAACGCGGATGAAGACACTGATAACCCACTAGATCGTGCTGCACACACGCCGGCTTTGGCTGCAGAACTCGAAAAGGCCGAAGGAGAAGACGACGAGAGCTCTGGGACTGGCCAATAGCGCGTAGTTGAACCTGAAGCGACTGCTTTCGATGTCAAGGGCGAAGCTAAAGGGCAAGATGCTGGAATGCCTACCAAAGATGTGGACACATCGCAAGAGCAGGAACAAGAATCAATTCCCAGTCTCGTAGTTGATGTAGATGCGGCTGTTGTTGAGGGAGGAGGTGCTGAGGAGGGTGCAGACGAGGAGTACATTGAAGAAGTTGATGCCATAAGGGAAGAGTATGGTGGCGACGAGGACTTTGAAGCAGAGCCACCTGTACTGGCTTTTGCTACTCTCAATGTCGTAGGAGAGGATGATGATGAGTACGACGAAGCTGATGAGGAAGATGAGGGCCTGAGCGGACAAGCGCCTGTTGAGTTCGATGTTCGGGACGAAGTGGAGGAGCTTCACTTAACTGCGGAAGGGAGACCCGCAGACCTTGATGCCCATTCTGATATTGAAGAAGACTATGAAGATGTTGTCGATCCGGATAAGGTACACGGTCAAGCAGTCGTTGAGGAATTAGGTGACATTCAACAGGTCGACTCAGAGCAGTCTCCCATTGTGGTCGCAGAAGGTATGCTCACAGAAAACGTGCGTGTGGACAGTGCAACGACTGAAGCTATAACAAGAGATTCGAGTTGTGTAACTGGTATTGACGAGTCCGACGTGAACCAGCATGAACCTGAAGTACTGTTGGGGACATTTGAAGTTAAGTCGGAAGAAACTGCATCTCCGATTGCTGTTCATGAGTTCAGGTGATACTATTGTTTAGTCTTTCCAAAGATACGTTGGCTCTTCAGTGATCGAGGTGCATGAAACAATTCCAACTGGGCTTCCATTACGGGGTTCTCAGATGCAAGAAAGACTGCTCACGCGTTCTTGGACGAGGTTTTAGAATTCGAGACGATATCTAGAAGTTGAATAAAGAATTAAAATGAAGCAGAAGGCGAAAGAAGCAAGACCTCAAGGCTTTTATGAAGAACAGAAAGAGCTCAAAGAAATTATGAAAGAAGGAAAGTGATCAAACGCCTGTGGTCAATGCTACAGCCAGTGGATGTGTCCTAGAGACTTTGACATAATTCGAAGTGCTTTGTCTTGCACGTCTTGGGCTATGGAAGTTGAGGGTGCCACAGCTGGTTCTGAGGATGTTGAAGGTGGGTGACATTCTTTCTGAGACACTTCCTGGGATGAATGTGGGCTTGTCCTCGCTCGCTTTCTCGTGCGCTCCAAGCAGCTTTTCTTTCTCCTTTATGCCCTGTGGCGTCCATTTTTTGGTGGACGGATCCCTGATGAACTGAAATCTTTTGTAGAAGACGATGGATGCAGTAAAGTGACAGTGTTCTCTGTTTCTTCCGCGTGTTCTGTTAATGAAGCCAGCCTTGTTTTAAAGGTACCTTTAGCTTCGAAGTGTGTCGCTTTTCCTAGCTGAATTTCCGCGATGGCATCCCTTAAAAGACGTAGAACTCCACTCACCGCAACACGTCCAATTCCAGTAGCTTGTCGATTTTAAGCATCGTAGAGGTTTTTTCCTTCCATGTACGTATTGTACCCATCTACTTCCGAGTCTTCTCTACTGGTTCTAAGTATATCTGAGTCAATGGGGATAAACTCTTTCTCCGTCGACTCATCAAAAAGGCGTAGTCGGTAATCCATCTCCTCGTTGTTGAAGTATCTGGTCTCTGACCTGAGTTTCGCCAAGTATGGGACTGTCATAGCAGAAGTATCTTTTCTCCAGTATGTAGAGAAAAGCGCTTCAAGAGGTATGAGGTATCCTAGTATGTTTCGTAGTTCAGGGAACCGCGGACGTTCTTCCTGATAAACCACAGCACATCGAACCATGTGACGACAAGCAAAACCAACGGAACAGGGCTGCCCACAGGAACAGAAACCAATAAACTCTGCCTTAACGTCATCCCCCGACCCCGTATACCTTTTTGAGAATTGCACAACAGTCTCCTGTGATGAGCGCTCTTCATCCACCGACGCATTCCGGCTCTGACTCAGATGGCTTCCCCATTTCAACTTAAAGCGAGCTACAGGTCCCATTGCTGGGGTTGAACTACTTTCCAGGTTTCTGATTGCTTCTAGCCACGCTTCCTGTGAATAATCCACAACCTCTGTGCTGGAAAGAATGTAGTTCTTCGAGGGCTTAAAGCTCAAATCTACGAAGTGCGCCAAGGCGTAGTTCGTGTACTCAGCCACCAGGCTGTCTACAACTTCTACAGGTAGAAAGTGCTCAAGCACTCTTGTCTTCCGATATCTCCCAATTTGAGAAGATAAGGTTCTTACAAGCTCCAAGTTCCGGGTATCAGCCCGTTCTTGGGATATACGCCGAACCTCCAAAGGAACCTTGCACAAGGGAATCTTCTTCGATATAATGATCTTCTTGTATGCAGAGTTAGAAGATTCGGTGTAGCCAGTTCCTTGGAACATGTAACGGGTAGGTATAGCCGCATTTCGGAAGCAAGACACCAGCATATGCGGCTTATAGTGTTACACGTACTTATACCACACAGGGAGACGATCGTCAAAAGCATCAAAGTACTTGGATTCTAGCATTCTTCTCCTTTCGAAAAACGTTTCCGACGTATATGACTTTCTGAGGTTGAACAGGTCTTTCTTCATATCGTGCATCCACTCCATCTTACCAATCTTTCTACACCAATTGGCCACATTCTTCTTCTGATTCTCGTTCAGATGTCATTCGTCGAGGCTTATACAGGACGAATTGAACAACTTCTCAGCTGCATTTATACACGCAGTGTTCTGGTCCATCACTACCATCGCCGGTGAGACGGCGACTATAGACTTGAAGTATGACAGAATTCGTACGAAGTCCTCTTCCGTTTCGGAGCACATGTACCCCATGAAAAATGTCAACACATGACCATCATTGACTCTTCCATTAATGGTGACCAGAGGGAAACCGTATCTATTGGCTATGGCTTTACAATCAATAGATACCCCCGGAACAATGCCGAACTTCTGGTAGTCTTCCATCCACTCTCGAAACGACCAACAAGCGTACTTCATCCTACCCGAATCATCTGCAGCGAAGAATCCCTTATTCCCTGCATCCTCCTGGCTCAACGAAAAGAGCAGATCACACAACCCTACACATTCCAAATCGCAGGGATTGCTTGTGGAGAAAGCATAACTCAACTTCTTCCTCGCCGATACCGGATTTATCTTTTGATTGTACTTGTCTTCCAGGTATCGTATGGTATCTCTAAAGCTCATATGCAAATCGCTCGTCATATGTATCGCTTCAGAACGCATTTGCGGCTTGAGATGTCTAATAACAAAGCTCCCAGAGGGACCATGTCCATGTTTACAACCATTTAAATTAGCCACCTAGATCATTCCACCATCTTCCTCCTGCCCAGAATCCTCCGTCTTAATCGTTATCGAGAAGAGGCATCGCCTCATCTTGTTATTGTATTGATCGAACTTCAAGATTCCCTTCTTCAGCACCCTTCTATTCCCACGTTCAGCACCACGACTCTTCGGAGACTTTGCCTTATCCGGAGATCGCTTTCGTTCTCCAAAGTATATAGAAGTCCTTACGAATATGCTGTACCCGAAGCAGTCCGCAATAAATTGAACTTCCTTCAGAACCGTGACACCAGGAGCATTGAGAGGAAGGGTTTCCAGATAGGCTAAGACAGTTGCTTTAAAACACTCCTCAATTCTCTCATTCGGTATCGTGTTCTATACGGATTCCTAGCCCAGTTCTTCATCACCATCTTCTGTCCAGTACTTTTCGTCCTTCTCTCCAAGGCCATCCTTCTCCTTTGATTCTGATTCTTCTTCATTCAGGATGCCACCATCAGAGTCTTCGAAGAAGCATGAAGGAACCTCCTCCTCGTCATCTAAGAATCGATCAATGAGCAGCGCCTCCTCTTCTTCAACGGATTGCTCATCTGAAACCTGCTGCGCATATGCAACGTTTGCGTTGAGAGTTTCACTCTCTTCAATCATTTTTGAGCCTAATTTGGCGCCCACAGCGCTGTGGAGTGCACGCTCACATTTCCCTTCCACTGTTTGTGTTGAGCAGTTCGGAGAAGCAGCAGGGGGGTCCGCTTCTGTGGTGCAATGCCCCAAATGGGAAAAACACAAAAAGACGTTCGGGATCTTCCTCTCACGAGGTGAACCCAGTGGGGTAGAGCCCTCCCAGAGGTTTCACGGCGAAGCCGGTTTGTAAGACCAGGGACACCTGTCGCGACTTGCGCAGGGAGGTGAAGGCGAAGAATCGGTATCAGCGTGAGCGGGGTGTGATCCTCAGTAGAGGTATGTTTCCACGTAAGTGGGGGTGTGTGAGCAGACGCGCACACGAGGGCCGCGGGTAGCGGGATGTACTACCCTGAAATGGGGAAAGGAGAAGAGTGAAAGGAAAAGGAGGAAGAGTGGGCAAGGGTGAGTCGTGAGAGTGACGAACGAATACGGCAATGCCGGTGGACAGGACTCCCTATACAGGGCGAAACACCAATGTGATTGGAACAATTATATTCCCAAGGATGGGCCTCTTTAGATGTGCAAGGGTGTTAGATGTCCCACGGTTCACGGCGTTTCTCTCCAAGGAGGAGTAGAGCACGCGCGCAAGCGGTAACAACTAGAGCCAATTCCCCAGGTTGGTGTCCCTTGTTGGGGAAGGTTTACTGGTGCGACGGCAGTGCGCGGTCGCACTAAGTATTAGCTTCCCAGAAATGGGTGTGAAAATAATAAATAAAATCAACTAAAATACTCCACATTTCGTGGCGTCATCCACTACTGTGGCCAACCGCCAATTGACCCAAAACCGTGTGCCACGTGTCCATATCCACCATTGTGGGGCGTAGTTCATATACACACTACACAACCGATAATATCGGGAAAGCATTCAAGTACCAAGAATCCCTCCCTGAGGGCGTTGCACTACAGCTTCAAAAGAGCTAATGCCAAAATCGCCTCTTATGCCACTCTCGACGTTAAACGCGTTATCCAGAAGTCCATCCGAGCATTTTACATCGTTTACGCTACCTTTCCCGATGCCTTCCCCTGAGATAGGTCCTTGCTGCGGCCTCTTCGGTAGATTGGAAACCGGCCTACTTCCTTCCTGTGAAACCGAAGAGTGTTGCTTCCAAAGCTCGGGTTTGGGTTCGTGAACTGCTCTTTGCGAAGCACAGCCATCAAAAGCACCTCCCCTCTCGGGGCATTTCGTCCTATGCAACACGCAATAGAAGGGATAAAAGTCCTCAGCCCCAATGGAGTCGCCATACTCCATATCGTCTTCGCTTCCTGTTTCTGCATCGCTTTGAGATAATGGACCATGTGAATGCTCTAGGAGGTAGCATGATGAGCTGTTGTAGAACTCAGCTCCCTGGAAGGGAGGTATGGTTTGAAATGTGCATGACAGACGTACATATTCTCCAGTTTTCCGTACGTGCTCTTCCCATTCTTGTAGATGGGAGGCTAAAGAGGAGCAAATGCCCTCAAACCTCCTTCTTACAACATCATCGGGGCATGGAAGTTGTTGGGGGGTGTGCGTGTGTATTAGGTCCTGTTCAATTACCCAACATCTCGTCATGGGATAGAAGTTTGCCCGAATGTTGGAGCGGCACTGCGACTTGTGCCGCAGACACCGCAATTTTCCGGTGAGCAGCGCCGACGACCTCGACTTCCTTGTCTGCAACAATGAGAAGTATTGTACACCATAAAGGTAGCCAAAGTTCTTAGCGATGTAGGCAACCAGTGCAGGGAGGTTAAAGACCTCCTTTAAACCTTTCAGAGCTGAGAAAAGCCTCTCGTTTGACACCGCAAGTTCTGTCTTACATTCACCACCGTCCCGAAGTTTCACATCAACCCATAAACGCCTTCCATTTTTTTCAAATGTCTCTTGGACGTCTGCCTGATCTTCAGTGCATGACCCGGTCTTCGTAGTGCGTCCTTCACACATAGTCATTAATGGTAGCTCCATGTGCGGCTTCTCCTGTATATGAGCGTCAGAACAGGCTGCCAGCTCTTCATTGAGCTCTGGAGCTTGACCACCATTCTCAAAAGCCTACTTCTTCTCTTCAATATGTTTTTCAGTTTCTGCCTTCAGCTCGGAAGGCGCCGCGGTATCCTTCGCTCCTTCTTCAGCTTCAACTTCTACCGGTGCCTGTGTCCGACTGATCGTCTTTGCTGGTGAATGTCCGTCAATTTCCATGTCTACTTCACTACCTTCTCCAGTCTGAATCATTTCCTGCTCCTCTTCTACACCGTTTTGAGTCGGCGGGTCGTGGTTTGTAGCGCCATTTTCGAGCGACGACTGTTCCAGTACGGGTGCCAAGCAGGCTGCTTGCGCTCTGAAATGTGCTGTGAAGCGCGTTTTGTTAGCTGGAGGCGTTATAGGTATGATAAGAGTGAAAAGTGCAGACCGGAGAGAATCAAAAAGGGTATGCTACCAAACGTATCACTGATCATGAATATGTGAGTCTGATCAATGAAGGCGTAGAGTTTCTCTCTATCGGGGAACTCCGGCATCTTCAGGTCTTTTTAGCAAACTAAAACCTAGATTGAACTCACAACAGATGCAAGATTTGTGACTTTCAACGGCTAGAAAACTGACTACTTATAAGTACACTAGCGTACTGTGTATGCGGATTCGCGGGACTTCACGCGATTCGTTCGCAGACGAGCAGCACCCAAAGGCCAATGGATCGATGAGGAGCTCTTCTCTCTTCTCTCGTCCCCCTGGCTTTAATAAAGTAGTGTAAAATTCCAACGTTCTAATTAGAAGTTGGGGGCACTGGCTCCACGGCGCTGAAGATAACCGACAGAAACTAACAGCAAGTTCGTGAGCGCCACAGTGGCTTCAGAAACAATGTTAGTTTGTTTCATCAGGAAAGCAAAGTCGCATAGCTCGCTTCTCGAGCTCTCTCCTCTTCGTCGTATAAAGAAATTCCTGTAAAAAGCCAGGTAGATCTTCTGCTATGTTGCTGAGTCGCTCCCACCTGCAGTATACCTCATTGGGCATCCCCATTGGACTAATAGCTCAAAACCATTGGGTCCATCGTGGATATGACACAGCGAGTTAGCAGTCTGTACCTCTGTCTCGTTCATGCGCGCATACTGAAGCAATGCTGGATCAGGTTTCTTGCGATCTACGTCTGCACGGTACATTATCATTCTGGATACATGCACCAAATGTTTTCTTTGATCAATGATGTATTCGACTTAAAAAACCTAACCTAGCTTGCTGGAAACAACACGGTGCGGGTCTTTCCACATGAACTGCAAATTGTGGGTCCTTTGTGATCGTGCTTCTCTAACCAAAACAAAACTGCCAACCTCTATTTCGCTACGGCGTATATTGGTCTTTTTATCATGACGCTCTACACTTCTTATCCGGTTCTTGTTCACTGTCGACTCGACATCTCTATGCATGTCGTACAGTGTCTTTTGAAGTTCATCGACCATAATAAGCTGCCTCATGCGGATTTCATCCTGACATGTAGCGTGAGCAAACTGCTCGACTGGCCACGCTATCATAAGTGGCCTCAAGGAAACATGTCCAGTAAAAACTTCGAGCTGTGTGCGGTATACGAGAGGTTAGTCACTGCTGCAAATGCCAAGACGCTTCAGAGGCGCATTATTCAGTACGCTCTGAACACTCTCTGCAACTCGTGGCCATTCGTTCTTCTTGATCTTCCACTCCAACAGAAGAGCTTTGCAGGCTCTTAGCACTTCTCGACAAACCCTCTCCACTGACCCATTGCTACAAGGACAGTATGGCGTCGTAAAGTAATGCAAGTAGTGGAACGCTTCAGAAAGCCGATGTAGTAACTGATTCTTAAAGTATGCAACTTGATCAGATACAAACCAGTCCCAGCCCCCAAATAAAGCGATCCACATGCTCAGTGCTTTGGTGACTGCTGTGCTGTCTCTCTTTATGCAGGGCCACAGCCACACATAAGATGAAAGGTCATCACGAATAGTTAGAATATACTTCTGCTGCGTCGTGCTCTCTCTCATGAAAAGGAAATCGCAGTGAAGAACTTCATTGCGTCTTGTGGCATGGATGGCACTTCCAAATGGATGGGGGATCCGCATGCCCGTTCGAAAGACAATGCAGTGTATGCATCTTCTGATGAAGTACATCACATCACGTCTTTGTGTTTTCCAGAACACTTGTTCACGCAACACGCTGATGGTCGCGTCCACTCCACGATGCCCACCGAATCTGCAGTGCGCTACGACCATGAACTTCAGCATCAGTTCTTGTCCGCTTCTGAAATAAGAACACCATTCCCAACCATCCAGGTTTTTATAGTGTTAATCCAGGTCTAATTCGTACAGTGGTTGGCCGCTATCACTGCTTTTGCTTGAGATTCTCTAACCGTGTATACAGTCCGCCACACGAAATCCTTCGGGTTAGGTACAATTTGTTTGGCTCTCATGACCAAACTGTGAACTGGTCCGATAGATGTTTGACGTGTTCGGTAGGATTTGGTCCATCTTGTTTGCATGTCTGCAAAGATATTGTGCTTCCCAAGAATATGCTTGATCGTGTAATCAAACTGGGACAGATATAGTGCCAATCGTTGCACCTTAGTGATGGCATGGCGTCCCAATGTTGACACAAAAGCATGGGGATGGAACGCAAAAATCAGATTGCGGTGATCAGTGTAGACATGAACTGCATTCTCGCCCAGAAAGAAGTAGTCCAGCTTTCGAAACACTTGATATATTGCGTACGCTTCCTTTTCAGGTGTACTCCATCTTTGCTGAGAGGAAAAGAATGCTTTACCAACGAAAGCGAGAGGTAAGTGAGCCTGATGGTTAATCTCCTTATGCAGTTCCGAAGGGTGTACTTGCGTCACCACTCCAGACCAGTACTTCTCAGAAGCGTCCGCCATGATAAATTGAGGTGATCAGGTTTGGGATAAGACAACTGTACGGCATTGCGAAATCGCTGTTGAAGAGTCTTGAAAGCTGCTTCGTGCTCTGCTGTCCAGCCCAAATGTGTCAAGGGTATGTGTTGACTTGACTTTTTCGTCCGCTTGGACGATATCTTGTATGCTTCTTCCAGAACTTCACTTAGCTTATCTAGCAACTGTGTGGCGTCCGGAATGCATTGATACATCCACCAAACGCAGTGTAGAAACTCACAGTGCTCTGCAGCGGCTTGGGGCGTGTCAATATGTTTCAGAGCCTCAACACGGGTAGGTTCAAGGCGATAACCGTTCTCGTTGATTATTCTGCCACACCATTTCACCTCTTTCTTGAAGAATGAACTCTTCTTAATTGCGATATACAGCCCCTTCTCCACGCATATCTGAAAGAACCGTTCCAGTATGTCAAGTAGCATTGCCTCATCTTTGGCATGGATGATAAAATCATCAATTCAAAGTTCAAAGTTGTCCTGCAGCTCCGCGAAGGCTGTTTGGACGCATCGTTGAAAGTGTGGTACTGCATTCGTTAGGCCCATAAGTACTCTTCGTGACGAGTATATTCCTGTCGAGCTGATTACACCGCAATTATCGTAGGAGTCCGGGTCAGAAGGAACTTGCCAATATCCGGACACAATAATGGCAAAGACCTTGCTTCCGGCGAAGTCATAGATTTCTGAATCGACATAAGGCATTGGCCAGACGATCTTCTCAGTGGCAGAGTTGATGGGGCGTAGGTCTACATTCATCCTGAATTCTGCTTTTGAGCTCAGTTTCGCGACGACTAATGGCGCGGCGAGCCACTTTGCCTCCGGATATGGCATCACAAAGTTCATGTGCACGAGCTTCTGTATAAAAGCATCCTGGAATATCCGCTGTGCTGGCGGGGACTTGCGCGCTTTCACCCTAATTGGTTTCCTTTGTTTACATGTCTCAATACGCAGCGGAGGAAAGCTGGTCGGGGGTGACTTTCCCAGCCTGAACCGAAAACCCGCTTATACTTAGTGAAACACTCGTCAAGAAGCTCTTGTTCTGTTTTCGATAGATTTTTCTCTCTGCAGTCGTCTAGTGATTTGTACATCACAGCTCTTATATCCGAGTCTTCGCCGACATCCAGATACACATGTTCATCATCGATATCATCCTCGTCATAATTCACTGTGGTGCAATGCCCGGCGACGGGAGAACACCACGAAGACGTTCGGGATCTTCCTCTCACGAGGTGAACGCAGTAGCAGAGCCCTCCCAGGGATGACACGACTAGGTCGGTTGTAAGCCGAGGTCAGCCTTCACGACTTGCGTAGGAAGGGGTAGCTGGCAAACCAGAGAAGCTCCGTCCACACGGTGTATTGCTCCAAGTAGGAGGCACGAGTCCAAACGGTGGCGCACACGACAATGAGTCGGTGTGAGCCGCGGATAGCGGGGGCTACCCAAAAAGGGGGAAAAGGAAAAGGAAAAGGAATAGGGAAGTGAGGGAAAAGGGGGCGAGTCACAAGAGGGACTCGATGGATGTCGGCAGGGCCAGATGAAACCGTATACACGGCGAAGCCACAACTGTGAGTAGACTGGTATCCCAGAAATGGGTTCTGTTAAGCGAGAAAGGGGTTTGAGCAAACCGTATGCAACGGGATACCTCTCCGTGGTGGAGTCGAGTACCGCCGAAGGCATGAATGTTCAGAGCCAAGTCCTTGGTTAGACACCCTCCTTCCGGAAGATTCTAAGCAGGAACACCATTGTTGGGGAAGTTTACTGAGGTGCAGCGGCAGTTGCCGCTACACTAAGTACATTAGACTACCCAGTGTAATAACTAAACAAATAAATAAATAAATAGAATATTTCTAACCATGTATCCACTACTGTACCACCACCCGTGTGACACGTTAGCGAGCCGTTGCCACGGCGCATTCCGGCTATGCCGTGCACCACGTGTATGCCCACTGTCGCCGCATTGCTCCTGTTCATAACAGTGTAGTAAGTGCCATCCGCGATGTATCGGAAATTATGAACCAGTGCCTGGAATCCCCCCCCTTGAGAAGGGCGTGCACTACACATCCCCCTCCTTAGACGGAGCGACAACCTCAACGAGGGGCGGCGCGACGGCGAACGAACAACGTAAAAACACGCCCCCCTCCGGTGTTCCGGTCAACCAACCGTCAGCCTCAGCGCACTCGACGCGATCTGCCTCCACAGTCTCCCTCCGTGTTCACGGCTCGCCTCGCATCCCGAGAATGTCTAAACTTCCTCCCAACCGTCCTCCCCGCTATCGCGGTGGCTTCACCGGCTTCCGGTCCGTTCCGCTTCCGAACAATTCGGCTCCACCTGCATCGCGGAACCATTCGCCCGCTCAGCCGGTTCAGAACCCTCTGCCGTCGGCGGCTGCTTCGTCGCAAGGAGCTGCATCCGGCTATGACGATCGTCCCATCGCGGGTATCTTCCCAGGGCAGACGCCACCACCGGTGTGGCCGTTGTACGACGCCCTCATCGGGGCAGATCCGAGTACTCGGCGTGGGTGCCTCATGCTGAGGCATGCGCCCTGGTTCCATCCGCTTGCCGTCCGAGACGAGGATCTCATCGCGTCGTACGCGGATACTGTTAACACCTTTCCGGGGGACCTGCCTGGCATTTTCACCATGTCCTGGGACTGGCGCCAGCGTATTGCGATCTCGGTTCACCATGTTCGCCGAAATTCGGGGGAATCCGCGGTTACCGCGCATGCCGCTTTCGTCCGCGTGTCACACCTCCGGCAACGCCGGGCACCGTTCGAGTTCCCCATCCGGGAGGAGCAGACCCTTGACGTTCTGATGTACCGCACTCGCGGGGAGATGGGCTACTGCGACCGCCTTGCGGACTTGGAAACCTTCGCCTGGAGGAACGTTCCGGTTGCCCGGCAGGAAGCCCTGTGCTGGGTGCGACCCATTCTCCGAGCGGAGTTCCGATTCCTTCCCCGGACTACCCGGTCTGCCTTCGTACAGGACTTCATCCGCGATGAGCGGCGTTGGCGAGCCCGTTTCGGGTACTTCGTGCCGTATCAGAACACGGAGATCGAGCGCATTGCGGCACGCCACCGACGCGGTCGGTACGTCACCCTCCCTGAGTGGTGGTCCTCCTTGGAGGTGTGCTGGGGCTGCTTCGTTGAGCTGCCTCCGGTACTCACCTACCTAGGCTCCTCCATGTTGTGGGATCCCCGCTCGGGGCTGTGGTCCGTCGTCATTTCTGAGTGGGCCGTCCGCGTTGCGGCGTATATCCTCGCAGAGGCGTATGACCAGTATCGACTCTGGTACATTCAGCCACGTGTGCGGGCTGCCATCAGGAGTTTGGACCTGCGTGTCCCCCTTGGGGGTGAAGCGAACGTCGAAGACATGCTCTCGCTACTCGATTACATCGAGGGTGTGGACTGGACTGCAGTGCCCCTGGCCAATGCCCAGCGCAATCACTTGCGAAGCGGCTATGGCCCCGGTTTCGGGCGCAATACCCCGCTTGCGGGCGATTACATCTTCTTCGATCCCTGGGACTTCCGGGAGCTCACCCGCGCCGAAGCAGAATCATACCGGGATGCCCCGAGAGAGGTACCGGAAGACCATACGAGAGGCTACGTCGATGCCGACGATTATCACCGATCCTACATCGGGGGTCATCCCATGGTGGATAATGATCCGGACGATCCGGTAGATGCTGTCGTGGACGGGAGCGAGGCCGACGGAGTCGTGGGTGGCGCGGTCGATGGCAGCAACGGGTTCAATTCCGGCCCGCCGGTCCCGACGAGTGCGAAGGATCCTCCGGCAATGCCGGTTCCTGCTACAGCTCCCCCGGTTGCCCCGAGTCCTACTTATCCGGCTATACCGGCTGTTCCGGCAGTTCCGGTGGCGAATGACCCTGGTGGCGTCATCGCGCAGTTCCTCCGCGAGGTGGGGTTGAGCGCCAACGAAGTCACCGGTGACATTGCCGCGATGCGGGACACGCTTGCTAACCGCCTTGGCGGGGGTCCCCCGCCGAGCGGTAACAATGGACAGTAGCTTCCCAGCATGCTGGCATTACCTTGAGGTAGATAGATAATCAAGCTTACCCCTGCGAGGGGGTTTCCACAATCCCTTGTGTCATATCTCCGTCATGGAGCTCCACGCGTCGCGTTGCGCATGATGAATCCGCGTAGCGGCGGCAAGGACATGTGCAACATAAGTCTCTCCATGGGAGCGTAAGTGTCCCCAGTGGGGTTGGCTTCACGCCTTCTCCGTGACCACGGTGGATGTCTATCCAGTCATGCCTCATACGAGGGCCGTCCGCATTTGCGGGTGTCTTGCTCAGCGCGAGGAAGGCCCCCTGGGTAAGTTTCGATCACGTCTTCCCACGCGTCCGCGAGTTGTAGCCACTGTAGTCCACCATCCCGGCCATCCGGTTCGTTTGCGACTCCGCTCGTGCAGCTCTTGCCCTCTCAGGGCGTTTCCTGGGCATCAGGCTTCCTCTGCACGAGTGCAAGCGAGCCCAGGCGTCCTGGTGCACTCCCCATTGGGGCGTATTGACGTTTCGATCACCATCCGCCCGTTACCTGGGAGCGCCCATTCTCAGCGTAGTTCAACTGAGAGGGGCCCTCAGTGCTTGCTAACACCTCCCTAAGGGCATTATCTCAGAACGAGGGAGCTTTCCGCGGGAAATGAGCGGCGTCCAGCGGTCCACACCAGGAATTACCGGGGTCAGACCGGTCCAAGGCGCGAAACGCGAATAACTTCCGATTCAAGACAGCTGCAGCTTATCAGAGTCGTCGGCGTACTCTCGGGAAGAAGAACTGTTGAATGAGACCCTGCAAGCAGGAATTGAGCTCCCAGAAGTGGGTTAGACAAGACCCGTTCAGTAGGGCATCTTCGAAACCAGTCGAACTGGAAAAGTGCCATAACTTTGGAACCAGCCAATAAAATCGGAATCTGTCTTCACCGAGGTACTAGGATAGGTCTAAAAGAACCCAGTACCAAACCATTTTGGAAACGGAGGTCAACCGATCAAGTTAGCCGATTTTTCAGTGGAAGCCGTTCATACGGTACTGTTGAGCCAGAAGTCCTGGTGATGGGGAAGTCTGACCGTAGCCATACGGAGTTGCGCAGCGTGGCTGCGAGTACACCATATGTTCTGGGAGCACAGCAGCCGTAGTGAGACAGCAACATCGCCCAGAGATGGGGTACAGGACCGGAGGTCCGGAAACTGACATCCATCGTAGATGGTTAGTAGTGTAGATAAAAACTTCAATCCTTGAAAAAGGTGGTGCGTACGAAAACAACACACCGTCATCGATGGGAAAAAACGTGCAAGCGGGAGCCCTGGGGGGGGGGGGGGGCGTACCAGCTTGCTGGATGAAAAAACATCGGTAGTTTGATCCGAAAAATGATTGCTTCGGCGGCGGCCGACTACGTCGGTATAGCCGCAGTGTGCGGGACGTCCCCGAGTGGGAGCGGTCCCAATTCCTTACTTCTCTCATCCGTCGTGACAGGTTATCCCACTTGGGCGTTACACAGCGTAGCTGGGGTAGCGGTTCCCGCACGGCGGTGATATTGGACCACTTTGGATCGTGGGAGATGCTCGATAGGCTCCCACGTGTCCCAGTTGGGGTCGTAGCCGTACCAACGGGAGCGGTATTCCAACACGCCATATCCGTTATAACGGTGTCCCACGACTCGGTCGAGAATATATTCTTGGATGAAGACTTCCCGGCCTTGCCATGTTGTGGTTACACCGCTTGCAGTGCGGGTGCCCTCATGAGGGAAAATGTCCCGTAACAGGGTATCCGGGGCCAAGTCCGGTCGACGGCGTCTTCCCCGCGAGGGGCCGCAGGTCCATCATCGTGGTAATCGGCTCGCACCTTGAGGCGACGAGGTTCATTCCGTGCTGACGGTAGCGCTTGCGCGTGTCCCAGAGGGGTGCTTCCGTGCTGCACGGTGAATGGCACAGGCGGCGCCTCCCTAATCTGGGGTTCACGTGACGTCAGTGACGGTTGGCGGCCACGGGGCGTGGTATGATCCGCCTCCCTGTCTAGGGTATCTACCCACGGCGACGCCGTGCGTTGCGTGTGCGACGCTCCGTGGTCCACGGTGAAGTCCTTCTGTAAACTCCCCACTGGGGCTTGTGCAGATGTTAGAGAGCCTGGCGACTTGGGTGAAATTTCCCGAATCGGGTTTTCCATGCCGTCCTCGACGGTAGCGCCATCCGGAACGACCGGTTCGTTACTGGTGATCGTACCAGGGTCTACCGAGACGCTCGGATTGCGCGCGTGTGATCGCGATGGTGCGGAGACTTCCTTCCCCTTCCCAGGGCGTGCGGTCCCGTTATCAACGGTTTGTGCTTTTGCCGAAGCGTCCTCTTCGGTAGAGGGCACTCTTGACGAGTCATGGCGTGTGTTCCCCTGCTGGGGCTTGCCACTGGCATCCAGCGCAGCTGGTTTAACACCTTCGCGTCCATGTGCGTCCTTCGACGGTGTCGATCGCGACGTGGCCGCTACCGCGGAGGGTTCCGTCACTGACGGGGACTGCGCGCCGATGTTGCGAACGGAAAGGGCACTGTTGGCGGTGTCCTGCGACTGCGCTGGAGCACTAGCGTTGCCAATCCGTGTCTCACGGCCTAAGTCCCGTTGCGACGGCGAATTACCCGCGATAGCGTGGCTTTCCTCTCCCTCCTTAGACGGAGCTACGGGGAGACGAAGACTTCGTGAAGTTACCGTGTGACGGTGGAAGATCCCGTTTGACGGTAGTTGAGAGCGGCCAGGAAGGCCGTTGGGGTCTGGCGTATCCGGGTCTTCCGAGGTGAACGGAAGGTCTGAGAGGCCCCGGGAGGGGTGTGGTAGCACGGTAGGCCGTGTCACCACCGGTGTATCGGATGCAGAGCCATATTCTAGCGTAGGATCCAGCGTAGCTGGTGCAGCCTCAGTCGAGGGTGGCGGGGCTAGCACGATGCGATCGCGAGATAACCGCTCATTCGCGTCACCCATTTCCACAACCACTGTACCCGTCGTGACGGAGATAACCTTGAAAGGACCATCTGCCACAGGCGAGAGCTTATGGCGCTTCTCCCTTTCAGGGTTGTAATACTCCTTGCGGACGAATACGAAGTCCCCGGAGTTGATCTGTTCCGGTTTGCCACCTCGCAAGCGAGCATCGAAATTCCGTTTGTAGACGGCTTGAGCGCGGTCCATCGCCTTCCGCGCTGCGGGTACCAGCTTGGTCAGCCATGTTTTCCACTTCTGGCGGTAATCCTTCACAGAAGGGAACGCGTCTAACGTAGGTTGGGATTCCAACGCCATTGGCGGGGGTGTCCGTGAAAGGACCAACTCGAAAGGGGATATTCCGGTAGTCCGGTGTACCTGCGTATTGTACGCAAAGGTCACGGCATCCGTGTAGAGATCCCAGGTCTTGGGGTGGTCAGCCGTGTAAGCACGGAGAGCTGCGAGCATTGTCCGGTTAAACTGCTCGACCTGCCCATTAGGCTGGGGATGATACGTGGTCGTGAAGAGATTCTTCACGTCCAGTATCCGACAGACGTCCTGGAAAAATCACGATGCGAACTGTTTCCCGTTGTCGGAGAGTAGCTCCAAAGGAGGTCCGTAGGCAAACACCCAATGCCGCACAAAAGCGTGAGCGACCGTGTAGGCGGTAATCCTCTTTAGAGGCACTGTCCGAACTAGTTTCGAGAACCTGTCCGTAATAACGAGTAGGAACTTGTTGCCTCTCCTGGTAGAGAGCAATGGTCCGAGAATGTCAATTGCGACAAACTCGAGCGGCGCCCTGGCGGGGAATAGCTTCATCCGTTTGGAGTTCTTCCGGAGTTTGACCCGGTTCTTCGCGCATTGAATGCAAAACCGCACCGTAGCGTAGCAATCAACCGCCATGGCGGGCCAGTAGAAATCCCTGCGAAGGGTTAGATAAAGCTTCCTCCCACCGGAGTGTCCACCGAGTTTCGGGTAATGCGAAAGATGCAATATCGGCTTCTGTAGCGTGTGCGGTACCACAACTTGTGGGATAGCCTCGACGGTCCTCACGAGGTAACCAATGTCGTTCACCCCGAAGGGGAGATTCTCTCCGCTGTTGAGGCGTGCACGTATCCTTGTACAGAAGGGGTCCCAGAATTGTTCTCGGATCATTTCCTCGGTCTCAACCGGTACATAATTTCCCGGTATGGGCTTCTCAGAATCCTCGCTCGAGGCGAGTAAGTCGTCGTATTCAGAGTCCAATTCCCAGTCTTCTGGCCATTCCGGATCTTCTGGCGTATCTCCGTTAACCATGTAGCACGGTATCTTATCGTCATCCTCATTGGCGAGGGCTTCCCCCTCCGTGGGCAAACGCGACGGAGCGTCGGCTTGGGTGTTCTTCGCCCCCTTCTTGTAGATGACTTCGAAGTCAAATTCCGCTAAGCGGAGTCTCCACCGCATGAGGCGGCCAGATGGATCCGAGATGTTCATCAACCACCTCAATGAGGAGTGATCCGTGTAAACGGTAAAGTGAACTCCCATGAGATAGGGGCGGAGTGTCGACAAAGCCCATACAACGGCCAGACACTCCTTCTCTGAAACAGAATAATTCCGTTTGTGAACGTTTAGCGAACGTGACCAGTACCCAATCGGGTGTCGCTCCCCGTCCGGGGTGGTCTGGAACAGAGCACATCCGACCTGATGGTCGCTCGCATCCGTGTCCACGGAGTATGGTAGTCCCGGTTTGGGCAACGCCAGGATTGGGGCTGACATGACAGCCTCCTTCAAGGAGTTGAAAGCAACACTTTGAGGGGAGGTAAGAGGGTCCAGTTTAGGTGGTTGTCCCTTCCGCAAGAGCGCGTTGAGAGGAGCTGCAACGTCCGAAAAGTTCGGGATAAACCGTCTGTAGACGTTGACCAGCCCTAAAAAGGAGCGCAGTTCCGTTTGAGTACGGGGTTCCTTCGCCTCCGCGAGGGACTTGACTCGAACGTCTTCGATTGACAACCGTCCTGGACGGATTATGTGCCCAAGATACTTGATGGTGTCAGTGAAAAAACTCGCACTTCCTCAGCTTGAGGGTAATTCCTGCGTCACGCAGCACGGTCAACACGTCTCGGACGTCGTCTAGATGGTCATCCATGTTGTTCGAGAAGATGATAATGTCATCCAAGTAGACCAAACAAGTCCGCCACTTAAAGCGGCTCATCAAAATGTCGATGGCCCGCTGAAAGGTGGCGGGTGCGTTGGTTAAACCGAACGGCATCCGCTTAAAGCGGTACGATCCTGCATGGCAGACGAAAGCCGTTTTGTCGCGGTCCTCCTCCCGAACGGGACTTGCCAATATCCCCAATTGGCGTCCAATGCTGTGAACACAGTGGCGCTATCCAGGGAGTCAATACACTCGTCCATACGAGGGATAGGATACGTGTCCCGTACCGTCACGGCATTGAGCCGGCGATATTCGATACAGAACCGCCAGGTTCCATCGCTCTTTAAGGCCAGTACAACTGGAGATGCCCACGGCGACTGAGCCGGTTCGATAACTCCAGCTAGGAGCATCTTCTCCACTGGGAACTGTTCTTCTTCCCGAGCCTTCGGTCCTGCCCTGTATGGGGGTTGCGCGACGGGTCGCGTATTCGGCAACACGTCAATCCGATGTTCGGTTGCATTAATCTCCCCAAGGGAGCCATCCCACATAGTGGTGAACTCCCGTAACATGTCTCGCAGACGTTGACGGTGTGACTCCGGTACATGACCGAAGTCAAGGTCCTCCAGAGCCTTGATAGGATCGATTCTATCGTAGCTCGTAGGCACGTGCGTTCCTGTTTCAGGCGTTGATTCCGAGGTGCTCGGCGAATTGTCCGCTGGCGCGGTAGCCTCCTCCCCATCCTTAGACACGACGACGTCGGACTTCGAATCCTCTGCGGAGGCAACAATTCCGAGGACATCGGCAGCGGTAGTCTTCGTAGGAAGCATGGCCAGCGGGTGCGGCGTAACTGATCCAATCACTTGGTTCTTCACCAGATACTGGGGTTTTGTGCCAAGATTGGCGACAAGCAACCGGAACGGGACATCCGGAGTCACATTGACAATTCCGTTTGCAACGGCAAGTTGATACTTCTCGTACAACGAGGCAAGGGGTTGCACAATCCCAACACCGTGTTGACGGGAATTGACCTGCACCATTACCTGAGTCTCAGGGGGAATAGAAACCGATGCCGCAACGCGGAGCTTCGTAGACTCCCGTGCAGCGGCGGGTGGTTCCTGCGCGGCAGGTAGCAGAACTTACTTCTGCGATGCCCGCTTCAGCGGTCGGCGAACAATAGGAACAGTGGTTCCATCCTCGAGTTCTACTGTTCTCCGCCGTGGCCGGATTGCCTCGATGAATCGGTCACAATAATCACATCCCAGTATAACTGGCGCAGCCAACGACCGACAAACAATAAAGTCGAGTTTCACCACGAAAGTGCCCAAGCGTATGACCAATTCGATGACACCCACCGTTTTCAACGGATTGTTATTCGCGTCCGCGACGTCCGGAACCGTTGTAGAACGGATGCGAGACCGCAAGAGCGGGGG
Organism: Gracilariopsis chorda; assembly: GCA_003194525.1. NCBI lineage: Eukaryota > Rhodophyta > Florideophyceae > Gracilariales > Gracilariaceae > Gracilariopsis > Gracilariopsis chorda. Next base: position 114,238 of record NBIV01000231.1, read on the forward strand.
TAAAATCGACTCGTCGACGAAGTTCGGGCCAGCACCTGTGTCCAGGACTGAAAGATATCTCACCATAAACTGGTGGCTCAGGCCAAGGTCAGCGTAAACCTTGTAGTTGCGCTTGGCCATAACCATGATTATATCCGGGATCCGGTTGTTTCTTACCCGTATCCACGGTCGACGCAAAACACCAAGGTGCTTTGAATCCGCGTCAGCGGTGTCTTCCTTTGTCAGGATTTTCACCGGGGAGCGAAGCGGCGGCGCCTCGGGCGTCGTCAACTTCAACTCTGAGGACGCCTCTCCCAAAGGGGAGACTCCCTCGATTAGTTTCCCTGTGAAGGGGTAGATACGGGGTGCTGCCCCGGTTCCTCGACAACGAGAGCTGACGCCCGTTGAACGGGAGCTTCCGTTCTCACGGTGTTGGCCGCATCGCCGAGTGATCGAGCGTTACCCGATAAGCCGGAACAGTCCGCGCAAGCGGTGTTTGAGCCAAAGCATTCGGAAAATCCGTCTTCGCACGGAGATACGACGTCATCGGGACGGAATTCTTCTCCAATGGAGTGAGCGCCTCGTAGTTGGAGACTACTTTTGCCATCTCCCTCAATGAGAGGAGGCACTGTGGTGAGGTGTGCCCGTGCATATAGCACAAATGGCAAATGGCGGCACTGCTCCGCTTCGCAGCTCTGCGTTCCGAGTATCAGCAAACCTTCCCGCATTGCGGTTGTCAATCCAACCAGGCCGTTGATTACGGGTGAAGCCGTTTGCAAACGGAACTCGAGGTGCCTGCATGCGGTTGTTACCTACGTATAAAACCGTGTCACCCTGAGACGTTTCACGAGTGGACCCCGTCGTCGACGGCAATTCCGTGGTCGGAACCGACAGACCGTCGGCTTGCATAACCTGAACGTTATCGTATCCCTGTTTAGGGGCGTCGTCCGCTATAAGCGAGAGAGAAGGGGAGTTATTCTCCAACATCAACGCTTTCGCGGCTTTAGACCTGGCAGCAGGAGCACGGGCGCGGAGTGCATCACCCTCAGCTCGAGCAAACTGTACGAGCTCGAGATAGGTGAGCTTCCGTTTCTCCTCCCGGTGACGGGCGACGAGGCTCTTATAGCCGGATCAAGTCCATCGATGAACATCGTGCAACGCTCCCCAGCGGGGTAGATATTACCACAACGGTGGAAAGCCTTATTCAGGCGTACCGAGTATTCGGTTTCGAGCTCACCTGAGCGTTGACGAGTATCTCGCAATGCGAGGATTGCCGACTGAATGGCGGTATTTGTTGCGTATGAGCGCAACAAATATTGAACTGCTTCAGGCCAGCAGGTGATCCTCCTTCGGAGGCTCGCGAGGACCCTCGCACAGAGTTGTACTGGTCCTCGCGATTCCCCGTAAGAAATACGGCAGCGCAATGTAGGCCTGGCCTTCGTTCATTCCGAGAATATCGGCTTCCGCCACATAGCGTGCGAGGAAATCCAGAACCAAAATGGGGTCTTCTCCAGTAAAGTACTGGTTGCGGAGTGAAAGTTGCATCCGTTTGATACAGTCTTTCACTCTACCCGTTCCACGGGGGGTACGCTCCAGTGAGGAGTCTTCCAGCCCATAGTATCGGTACGATAGAAGCTTCCTGTACAAGTTGTTGGTTGGCTTCAACTCCTTGAGACCGGAATGTCTTCTACCCTTCGAACGGGAGCGAATCCCACCAGCGGTGGTATCAGACCGCTTGGAGCGGGAAGAACGCCTCGGCGATCACCTTCAGGTTCAGAATCCGAGGATCGGAGGATCGGAGTGGCTCGGTGTAGAATCCGAAGATGTCGACGTGTCCGAATCAGTTCCATACTTCGGTTTCGACTTCCGCTTTTTTGCGGCGCTTTCGATCTCCCTTGCGCTCATCGCGCTGAGAAGCAATGACCGGCTCCGCCGGACGGGGCTGTACCACGTGAATGGTTCGCTCCAACGTCTCCAGACGGTTCCGTACCCGATTGAATCGGTCTTCAACTCCTTCCACGAAGGCTGCAGGGCTACCAAAGCACTCCAACAATTTGTTGGCGTCTAACCGGAGAATGCGGAGGTCCCGGCTATATCCTTCACAGGATGAGCCTCAACCACGCCTCGGAGAGCGGTAAACTCCCCAACAATGTGTCGTGAGCAGCGCGCAAGGCGCGAAGCTGCTCTTCCAGGTGGGATACCTGGGAGTTGTCAGCCTGCCCGGGTGTCGGGGATTGAACCGCTACAGCTGGGAACAGCCGTAGACGATCCAGCACCTAGAGACAGGTTGTCCAACAGGGTTGGCGGAATATTCTGGTCTTCCGGTTGACGACTCGGAGGACGAGGTGGGGCCTTGGTTGCAAGAGTAGAGCCAGCCCGAATTGGGATTCTCGAAGCAACCCGGTCACCGGTAACAGCGCTGTCGCGGGAGCGACTGCGAGTGGTTACAGGTTCGGCATCCGAGGGCTTCCTCGACATAATGACCCGTCCAGACGGAGAGAACCGAAACTTCCGATAAAGGCCTCGAAAGAGGAAACAACACACGATAGTGGTTAAAACTTCTAAGTCAGGAGACCACTTTGTGGTGCAATGCCCGGCGACGGGAGAACACCACGAAGACGTTCGGGATCTTCCTCTCACGAGGTGAACGCAGTAGCAGAGCCCTTCAGGGATGACACGACTAGGTCGGTTGTAAGCCGAGGTCAGCCTTCACGACTTGCGTAGGAAGAGGTAGCTGGCAAACCAGAGAAGCTCCGTCCACACGGTGTATTGCTCCAAGTAGGAGGCACGAGTCCAAACGGTGGCGCACACGACAATGAGTCGGTGTGCGCCGCGGATAGCGGGGCTACCCAAAAAGGGGGAAAAGGAAAAAGGAAAAGGAATAGGGAAGTGAGGGAAAAGGGGGCGAGTCACAAGAGGGACTCGATGGATGTCGGCAGGGCCGGATGAAACCGTATACACGGCGAAGCCACAACTGTGAGTAGACTGGTATCCCAGAAATGGGTTCTGTTAAGCGAGCAAGGGGGTTGAAACAAACCGTATGCAACGGGATACTCTCCGTGGTGGAGTCGAGTACCGCCGAAGGCGTGAATGTTCAGAGCCAAGTCCTTGGTTAGACACCCTCCTCGGAAGATTCTAAGCAGGAACACCCTTGTTGGGGAAGTTTACTGAGGTGCAACGGCGGTTGCCGCTACACTAAGTACAGTAGACTACCCAGTGTAATAACTAAACAAATAAATAAATAAATAGAATATTTCTAACCATGTATCCGCTACAGTACCACCACCCGTGTGACACGTGAGCGAGCCGTTGCCACGCGCATTTCCGGCTATGCCGTGCACCACGTGTATGCCCACTGTCGCCGCATTGCTCCTGTTCATAACAGTGTAGTAAGTGCCATCCCTGATGTATCGGAAATTATGAACCAGTGCCTGGAATCCCCCCCCCCTTGAGAAGGGCGTGCACTACACAGACAGTTAGCTCAGGTGCGTGTGACTGTCTTGACGGTGGTTACAAGACCACTCCTTGTAGAGCCATTCCACGTTGCGCGGGAAAAATGTCCTATGCGTCTCCTCATCCCTGCCATCATGGGTATCATTCCAGAATGAGCCGAGACGCTCTGAGTGTTATCGCGACTGCGCAGAGAGATCGAAAAGCGACTCCATGGAGTAGGGTGCACATTTACGTTGTAAATGGTGAGCGCTCCGAACTTGGATTTTTCAGGAAATTTGGTTTCGAGGGACGGCTCCCCACGGGCCTTCCCTAATTGGGTGCTGGCGTTTCCCAGGGTTTCTGGTGTATTTCTGCGATTTCCATCCGCGATTAGCGGCACTATCAGTGGCAAGGACTGTCTTTTGGCGGGAGGTTCCGTGGGCGACGGTACCTCATCCACACTCTCATCAGGGGTTACCAATGTAGGCGGCAGTGGCAGGACTCGGATGCCGCGGCCATGGTGGTTCCCAGTGGCGCCGGGAACGAACCGCTAATGACTGACGAAGGGCGAGCAATGTGAAACGCATTAAACAAAGGGTGTTATGGAGGTTTTGCGACTCACAGGGTTGTTGCGAGGTTCTAGATGAGATTTCTCAGCTTGGCTGGACCAAGCTCGCACAGGGATGGAAGTCACAAACCGAACCTTGGGATCACCCCCACCATCGTAGGAGTGTCTGTGCGTGACTGCAGGCTCTGCATCTGAGATCTTCCTCGATAGAAGTACACGGATATGACTGGAAAATGATGGAGCGTCTGGTAAGAACAGGCAAAAGGAAACGAATGCTCGAAAGAGGAAGCACAGGGATCAGATTCTATATTGGGAGACCAATTTTTACTGCAAACCCCGAAAACGGGGAAGAACGCGAAGAAGTTCGGCACCTTTCTCTTGTGAGGGGAACCAAACGGTAGAGGCCGTCCGGGGAGGAAACGACTGAGTTGGGTGTAAGACCGACGCCCCCCTTTCGTGACCGGCACGAGAAGGGGGAGTTCAGAAACTGTTATCCGCCTGAGCGGTGTGTGAATCTCTCTTAGAGGTGTCGGTTCTGCAGGAGGGAGCACGTATGACCACGGACGAGCACGATCGGTGAATATTGGAAAGCAACCTGAGCATTGGGAGAGTAAGAGAAATATGGATAGGGAATTCACGAAAGTAACTACACAAAACGGCGATGACGGGGCATACCTTATACAAGGGCGAAACCAAACTAGTAGGTGAAACAATTCCAATGATAGGTTACTTCAGATGTGCAAGGGGGGTTAGACAACATTTTCTATAGGAGCAACCTTCCTTGAAGGAATAGACATCCCGCGAGGGCAACAGTATTATATGAGAATCACCATAAGGGAAATGTGGTAATGTGAAGGAAACAGGGGCCTGAGCTGACAGAGGTCGGATCATTGCTGGCTTGTCTGCTCCACGTGGCTAAGTCGGGTGCCGAGGGAGGAGATACTACGGGACCTGCCGAGTGCCAAGGTACTGTGATCTCAGGTTTCTTTAGGTAGTAGTTTTAAGTGATTCGTTAGGGTAGTTCCCTGAGGTCAGAGCGCCTTGTTGACCATGCATTGGTTGGCTCGAGTATTGGAAACCTCCCAGGATTAAAGAGAAGCACCATCGCAGTGTTTTGCTCCCATATGATGCTACTAGACGCCAAAGGCCATCAGGCCATTGCTATTATTCTCCCCAAGCTGCAGGGACTTGAATAGCGCCCGCCCATTGCGCATTGCGGCCGTTAGTGCCGCCATCCCCACTAGACCTAGTGGAATACCACCCCAGTGCCTGGTTCTCTGCCGCTACTACCGTTCAGTAGACTACTGCTCCAGTCGACCAAAAGTACGTGGTATTCTACTACAACTGGTCTCTCGACCTAGACGCCTACAGAATCAGCCGTCTTGGATCATAAGGAAACATTCGTATTGCTTAGAACTTCTAACATTGGACTAAGTCGAAGCAACTGGCTCCGAATCAATACTGAACGTATGAAAAACCATCAACCAAACCCCAGGAACGAAGACAAACAAAGAACTCCAGGTGCGGCTGCCCTTCCCGCAGACATTCTCACCCCTTTGGGCGTCCAAGCAGACAATAATAGTGACCACAGGAGTACGCGCAGCCGCGCAGGTGGACGCGTCATTGCCCCAGTAGACAAGCCGGAAAGGATAACCAGACACTCGGCATTGGTCTCTCGCCTACGCGAGAGGATGAGCCAGCTAAATCTTTCACAAGACCCAAGGCATGATGCAGAACAGCCTCAAGACTCAGCTGCCCCCTCATCAACCCCCTGTATGGTGGTCAATGTCGCCCCTCTTCTATGGCTGCAACTCCGAGTGGAGCAATTCCTCAGGGACCAACTGAATAGATCATCACGGGAGCGCCTCTCCCCTCTGGCTGACCAATTGATCCCTCCGGTTCTACAGTCAGATGTCCTTGTGCATTATATTGCCATGATCATTTCAGGGAAAATCACCCGCTAGGAAAGCACACTTCACAGCCCTCGGGCTGTTTCTCAAAATTTACCATTGGACGTCCATCGGTCAGCGCACACCGAACTTCAGGGAGCAGTTACAGGCGTAGGGAGCAGCTACAGGCGTAGTGTCTCGCATGGATACATCAAAAAAAGGCCCACTGGGTTATATACGGCCAGGAGAACAGAGACTTCTGAGGCAGAGAGGCCACGCGGGAGGTAAAGAAAATGGACGGCACGGCGTTCGGTACGCCGACGAGTACCTCGAGGACGATGAAGAGCTCGCCCAAGAAGGCTTGGTACGTACCGAGACCCATAGGAAGAAAAGACGTAATCAAAGGCAAAATTCAAGGACGAATCATCGAAAGAGGCACAGCTTGGACTCGAGCGATGACCATTCGGACTCGTCGGATTCTTCCGAGACCGTTACAAATGAGGCGGATGATAGGCGACTCAAAATATTGATCACGACTAATGGGCTTTTCCGGAAGGTCTTAGACGTGAAAAAGTACCGCTTAATGGGTCGCTCTTCGTGGCACACCTCTTCGGTCGCCAAAAACGATAGCCAGGTAAGCGAAGAGAATGCAACTGACCGTGTCGGATAAATTCTCCAGAAAGGATCCCATTACGGTACTTAAGTTTCTGAACTGGGTACAGATGTCCTCTGATCAAAATGGAGTCCATGAGGGAGCTGCGCTATATTTTTTCTAGTTTTTCCTGACTGGACAAGCGAAACACCAAGTGGTCGCCAAGATCTCTGGCTCTGCTAACCCCATCGATGCCCGGGATCGGGAGCTCCTACGGACGTACCCAGAGGTTGACCATTACTTTTTGGGTACGTATGTGTGGCGCGTCAGGAGTATTCGGCGTTCCCAGGCGACTTTTTGCCTAAGTCGCGGACGATGATTCATACCAGGAAGGGAATTCCGGGAAACTGGGGGTACTCATATGGGCTATTGGTGGGTGCACTGGGTGATGTCACTCATATGTGTATTGTACCACTAATTTGGTTGTCGCACAGTAGGTGCTTGCCACGGCGCACACGCTTATAATATCTAGATATTTTATGGTTAGCAGTAGCTAGTAGTGGCTGTCTGTACAGTACTTAGTC
>NBIV01000232.1:0-134553 GCA_003194525.1 Gracilariopsis chorda
AATCCCCTAAAAAACCCCTAAAAATCCCCTAAAATCCCCTAAAAACCCCTAAAAACCCTAAAAATCCCCTAAAATCTCCTAAACAACTAAAACCTCCTAACATTGCCATATCAAGGGAATACAATAATATATAACATTTCCTAATGCTAATTTATTCCCGTAAACACCCTTACATTTAAAACCCTAAACTTCAATATGGAGGTTCTTACAGTAACGTATAACCTTTCTTAATGCTAAGAACACCAAAGTATAAACCGCTAGATTTGAAACCCCTAATTTTTAATATCAACGCTCTTCATTCTTCCTCGGGGGCTCCCTAATAAAAGCCTGCTTCGTCTCATTTGTTCCATGTGCGTAAACATGCCTGCAATGCTTCGTTTGGCCAAATATGACCAGTACTACAAACCCCTAAACATTTGTCAGACATTAAAAAAACGCATTCCTTGGTTTCCACAAATCTCTTCAAAACCAAGCGCTTTCGCCCTTTTGCACAATATGCCTTAACATGCCTTCATTGCATGGGTTTAGCAAATGTTGCAAAAACCAAGCGCTTTTGCAGCCTTGTACAATGTGCCAAAATATCCAGGCTTTGCTTGGTCTCTCACTTAAACGGCCTAAAACCAAGCGCTTTCGCATATTTCTACAATGTGCGAAAAACCCCCCGCATTGCTAGGCTGCGTGAATGTGCCCAAAACCAAGCGCTTTCGATCATTTGCACAATGTGCGTAAACATGCCCGAAATGTTTGCTTTGGGCAAATGTGTCCAAAACCAAGCGCTTTCGTACATTTGTACAATGTGCAAAATATTGACGTGTTGCTTGGTTTCTGCAAGGTAGTCCAAAACCAAGCACTTTCCCACATTCTACAAATGAGCCAAGAAACATCCCACGCGCTTGGTCTGCGAAAAGCTGGCTAAAACCAAGCGCATGGAGCATGCGACCAAACCTTGCCAAACCAGCTCAGAAACCATCCTTCCAAAGCCTCCAACACGCACATGTGCGCGCGCGCGCACTTTCAGGACCTCCCTACAAGGCTCTGACAAATTATGGCTAAAACCAAGCGCTGGGGCACCCTGTATTGGCGCGCTAAACCTTTATATTTGCGGTCAACTACGCTACTTACACGACATGCACGCGGCACGTGCCATATATGCCTAAAACCAAGCGCAAACGGCGATTTCAAATCTCATTTTTTTGATGTATGCGCTTGGTTTTTAGCCGAACCAAGCATTCTATAATATTTAGCCAAGTTTTTTGAGCTCAAGCGTTTGTTTCATAACCGGCGCACAGCGTTTCGTCATCCACTGAAGGCACGGAAAACGTACATACAGCGATTCCACCACTCGTTCAAGGTTTCGCGTCGGAACCAAGCGCTTGCCGACACCTCTCAAAACCAAGCGCAAACCCACACTTACATGCAACACTACTATAAGATCCAAAACAATAGAACATGTCAAATGTGTGCCAAAGCTGCTCTCGTTCGGCCTAAGTACCAACAGATAAACACCAAACAACCATAGACCAACCATTTCGATGCACTTACAGTTCATTTATAACTGTTTAAACCAAACGGACCGTTTCAACGAGCTCTCTCCCAGGCAAATGTCCACGAGTACGTGTAGATAAAGATACTTTATTACTATCGGCACCATCCGCGACATGATGATGTCCATTGGGCACCCTTCACCGGTGCCCGCTGCATCAACTGCATCGCCCTCCCGACATTCCTCATATTGGTTGCTTGAAGCAACCAATGTCGGGAGTGATCCAGGGTCGCCTAAGTGAAGCAACTTGCTTCACATTGGCGACCCTGGATCCCAAGATCCGGACTTTTACCCCATTACAGCTTTCCATCCCGACCACACATGCTATTACTCTCGTGACCTGTGAAACTGGCACGGCACTTACAGACTAACGAAGCGCTGAGAGCTGTACTTTTCCATACAGTCGATCACTCCAATAATCGTATGCGTACCATTTGGCGCGCACATCAACCCAAATTTACGTGTAGTGCTTCTGACGTGTCTAAATTTCGTCACGAATGCCCGAAAATACGCGTAATACTTCCGTTGCGCCACCTGTATGCCAAATCATTCCGCCGCCATTGCGGAGCTCCAAGGTTAATACCTGACTCTTTGACTCTTCTCTGTGCGTCGCGCGCTTTTCCAGGTTGTACGATGCTTCGTCCATCTCCAAACTGTCATTGTCGTCGGTCTTAACAAAGAATGGGCTGATCGCGCGCCAAACCATCATGAGCTCACATTGCACAATGCGTGGATCATATCCGACGCAAATGTTTCCTCCCGAATCTCTGCTCTCCGCTCTCACGCGCTCTCATGGGCACATAAGAGGCCTCTTACCTCTTTCGACTCACATCGATCCACCCATCATTCTCAGCCACAAGCGAGCCGATACTGGCTTTCTCCTTCTGCAACTATTATGGTGAGCTCCGGCAGCAATTTTTCATTGGCTCATGAACTGGTTTTGACTTCGCAACAGGATGATGCCCTTGTTCCACTGTTGATGTCTTACACAAGCTACAAGACGCGTTGGTATGCTCATCTGGACGCGTTGCATAGTCATAGTCCAAGAATCTTTAGCCGGTCTGAGCTACGTAGGGTATCTAAGAGAGGTGTAGGCGCTTTCCGCTTTGAAGGAATTGGGCTCTCTTCAAGAAATTGTCTCGGAATCCGACAAGTCTATGAAGTGTACCATGAACCGAGGCTGCGAAAGCAGAGGTCAGGAAGCGCGGAGTTCAAACATTTTGAGATCACCATCTCTCAGTTCGTCAGAACTGCTATTTGTTTATCGGTATGTCCCAAGGAGGTTGTTTGGGAGGAGCAAGTATAGTTTACGTGTCTTGGCAACCAGCAGTTGGTGGAAAGCTTTATCGATCCTTTTTTCAAGCGAAGCTCGCCATGCACGCTGCGGACCAAGGCCACCTGCCTGAAACGAGCGTGTGATGTTGGTGTCGTATTTGGAAAAGACGATTCTGTCCGAAATCGACTAACTCTTGTATCTGTCATTCTTCGGAACATTGCCAATGGAGCACGACGCGCTCATCGCGCTTCTTGCCAGCGGAAGAAGCTCCTAACCCCTCGCGGCCAACCCAACATGCATGTTCCACTGAATCCATCCTGTGCTAAATTCTTGAAGCGTCGAGCAAAGAAATATCTCGATTGTATGATGCGCACGCATTTAGCAAACAGGGGGAAATCATCCAGTTCAATCACAAAACCAATTGCTCATTCGAAGATGAAACTCTGGATTATGAACTTTGTTGGACTATTGATGCTAACTTCTGGAGGACAGCGACCTCAGGTTTTCAGCCAGCTCCAGGTCCCCAGCAGACGGTAACTACTCGGCATTTTGCTCAGAGACACGAAGCATATATCAAGCCAAGAACTGCAGATGAAAAACGTCCCCGCCATCTCGACCTACCTCATCCGATATTTCCAGCCACTATTCTACAATATGTGAAATTTCATGTGAAGGAGATACGTCCGGCGATTCTCCAAGTGGCACGTCGTATTCGAAATGGCCCTTCTTACCCGCTGATTATTCATTGGAAAACTGGAAAAGGCCTGCATCATTCGCAAGTTACTAAGGTACTTCAGAGCTTTTTGTGTTCCCATTCCCCCTACCTTGATGGCATAACTTCAATGGATATTAGAAGAAGTTATGCCAACATGATGCTTGGAGCTTATCTAAAGAATCAGGTTTTTCGTGACCTATCGGAAGCGGAATTTCTACAGAAGATCGCGCAACAAATGAACACCTCTGTTGAACAATTGAAAAGAACGTACATGACAAGTTCTGGTCGCCCTTTCTCTCCCGAAACTGCTATGCTTGTGAAATTCTGGAGTGCCTTCCTTCAATCATAGGATTGTGGTGGAGCTTTTTGTCTTTCATTGGGCATGCTTTGGTCTCCTCCTCGAGTCATACATGCTGTTAACTATTTTCTCAAGGACAAGTAAAACTCTCCTTCCAGGCATACGAACTTGATAAACGCTTCTGAGCAAACTGCAACAGAGTGTGCTATTGGTGCACAGAATTTCGGATTCGGGTGAAAGCGGAATAGTTACCATTTGCAATAGATGTATTAATGACGACATACGCGCCATTTTCTTTTCTATCAGCACACCCAATGTGCACATTCAATGATTTGTGGGCGCTACGTTTTGAAAGCACAGCCCTCAAGATTGGAAAACTATTGAGGCATTTCCCATCTTTCCTGATAGCACTACTAACAGTGAAGCATTAGAATTCAACCAAGACACTTTGAGGCGTGCTGATTGTCATTCGGTGTGGATGTAATGTGGATCGATGAAAGTTTTTGAAGATATCAGAATGAAAATGTGGATTCGTCTTCAAAACAAGTTTTTGTGCAAAGGACTCAATATTGAAACCTAAATGTATACTGAACTATAGAGACGAGTGGTTCCGCCCCCTTTGGAAGCCGCGATGGTACCCTGAAGTCTTCTTCGGCATCGAACCAAAATCTTCCAACGTCTTGGTATATTTTTTCAGCCTTTCGAAGTAGGTTCGTTACTTTCAAACGAAATTTATCAGCATCTACACCGCTTCCTAGTATCTCCAACACAACCCCTTCCAGCCCTCTAACTAAAGCATCCATGACATCCGTAAGGGGACGTCTAAGCATCCAAAGCTGTATCTTTCTCCTTTCCTTTGCCTTTGATTCCCGTTGACCGTATTTGCGACTTGCTATTCTTGCTCCCTCAATAACAGCCGAATGAGCAATTTTAATAGAATGTTAAAGGCATGGAAAAATATCTTGGGGCGACAGTTCGCTCAACGAATCCCACGGATCAAATCGAAGCATTTCTCGGTTCTTGAAATCTCGTTCTGTCCGAAGACGGCACTCGAGCAACGCGTGAAACTCGTACTCTTGATGCTCTCCAAATTTACGATATCGTTTACTCATATAAGCACATCTCAACACATATTCCGATACAGCACACATATGTACAACCATCTTCTGCATTCGAGAAAGTGTATTGCTTTCGAACCATTTCTTTGATAGGGATTCCTCGCTTCCAGACGGACTAAATATTGCCAAAGCATTTTTGGTCAATGAAAATCTGGGCGTCTTTCTTCCTGCAATCACCATTTTTCTCCCGAAGAAATATTTCACACCACGATAGACTAGAATCGAAGAAGGATAACGGGACATTGCGTCAAGAATATTGTTTTCTTTCCCATCACCAGGAAGCTTTACCGCGAAGGCATAGATATTCTCCCACAGTCGACTCTCAGCCTTCCAGTAGTCAATTTCATTCATAGCAATTACGACGTTTTGCTTCCCAAGAACGTGTCGTGCAAGTGATCTTGCCCCACTAAGGGACTCCTTTCCTTCAAGTGATTCAGGCTCGGCATCGATCTTTTCTCTTGCCCAGCAAAAGACGTCAGGTATGGTTCCTTGGATTACGACGTCTGTATCGCTCTCTGTTTGGACTTCGTCAATCGATCCAGACTGCAGCCCACACATGCGCGCACTAGTAAGTGAGCGATGAAAGGTAAGACTGTCTCCGCTTTGAGATTTGCAAATGGTCTTGTACGACACAGTTTCGGCCTCTCTGACAGAATCCGGTATTCTCCGTTTTCGTGATGTATCCATGAGCAATGATGTCTTCAGCTTGCCAGCCGGAGAAGATATCTGCAATGTTCAGGTACAGCTTCATCTGGTGGAAGATACCGGCTGACAATACCAAATCTTTTTAGTGGGAAATGGAAAGAGTCCAATTATCTCCTGATTTCATCTCAACCGCTGAGGCTACACGAGGCCCCGTGTGTTTAAACACAAGTCGACGCTGCGTTAAGTAGCTGGCTTTAGTATTACCCTTAAAAGAGAGGTGTTGAGGTATAGTGCAGTGAGAGAGAGAGGCAAAGAGAGAGATAGAGACAGAGACAAAGACAGCGCTAGAGTCAGAGACAGAGTTGGAAGGAAAGAGACAGAGTCAGAAGGAAAGAGACAGAGTCGAGTGAAAGAGACAGGGAGGAAGAGAGCGAGAGCATTCGAATTAAACGCAATGTGTGCCTTTGACGAGAACACCACCTCCAAAGACTCTCTCTGTTGGCGGTGTACTCTTCAGACCTGCTGGTTACATCCGTGCAGCCACTTGGCAGCGCCAAGTTGGCGCCATTTGTTGCTGGCTGTGAGTGTCATGTTGCACTTTGTCACGACACCGGACGATGACAGTCCTTTTTGTACCCTTTTTCACCGGAGGGCAGGTCAGAAATAGAATCGTAGCTCGAGAGTACCAGCACAGACGTGCAATGCCAATGTAGTAGACAGAAACAAACTGCGTTAAATAACCAATGTATCACGTAGAAAGGGAACCAAGTAGTGATTGTATCACACAACAAACGAACAAGCTCGGGACAATGTAGCGAAGAGACTGCACCAGCGGATAACCTACGCGATCAAAACCTTAGATCTAGCGTAGTGCTGATGACCACTTCTAATATAGCACCACGGCCAACTCGCACGACCAAGACTTTAGGTGTAATACGCGGCCGAAGTGCACCGTGCCACAGATGATGAGCCCAAACAAGGGTGGTGTTAGTACAAGCACGTGTAAAGGTGCGGGAGATTAAGCCGCACCAAGTCAAAGGGTAGGTGGGGAAAAGTGTGGTTGATGGCAGGGAGGAGCAGACTGATCTAAGAGAAGGTGGGGGTTGCCGAAGAGAGGAGAAGTGGTGTCGTCCAAGTTGGCTTGGAGGCCACCGAACTCGGGCTTTCATATACAATCGTTCTATATGAATGCCATGTAGTTTCGCATACTAGGTCTAAGTAACAACTCATAACAATCTGTTATGGGACACATCCTTGCCATGACGGACCAGCTTGGCAAAAGGTATTATACCTCTTAGGGTATTTTGTTGTCTATATAATATCTTGTGAGGGCACCAAATAATTCCAGCAACACTGTTCCAGCCACCTCATCATGCCCAGGCCAGACGCAACCGCCATCATTCTCAATATTTCTGAGGATTCCAGTTCCTCTACTCCATACTGTGACCTCTTCGAGGTGCAAGCCGAAGAAGAAAGCGCGCCGTCACCTTCGTGGACCGCATATATGGTGACGGAAACACCTCCTGATAATGTTGAGGGCTTTGGGTTTTCTTCATCTTTACAGCTCGAACTAGAGGACATCTTACGTCTTATTCCGGACAAATAGTTGAAAATGAAAGACGTCCTTACCACTCTGAATGATCTCATATCCCAAGCGACAACATTGTATGTGCGCAGACTGATGCATGGGGCAGTATTTACGTCAAACTGCCATTGCCTGCAGAATTATACTCCTCTTCATTCTTTCCTCCCCATTATAGACCAGCGTCTTACTAAGTAAACACTTCTGCTGTTGCGTGCACATGTTGTCATACTGTTTTTCTTCCTGGGTAGCCGTGTTGGACACAGTTATAGGTGTGGTTGTCTGATTTGGGGATTGCTTGGATTTCAGGCTGAGCTCCGTTTCCTTCGGCGGGTTTGGCGGGTTTTCGTTTAGCAGTGTCGTCTATTCGGCACGAACGACGACACCGACTTCGCACGCTTTGCAGAACCAGTAAGAGCCGGATGCACGGACAGCAACGCTTGCATACTGGCATGTAGACGATCGTTGACATGACAATGAAACAACCATGCGCCAATATTATCCATCACAATCTCCACCACACCAGTGGGGCCAGGTAACAGAAGTATCGAATGCACATGCTCACCTCCAGCCGTAACGCCCACCAAGCCATGCACATGCGCGGTATGCAAATCGACTTCATTGCCCATCGTACCATGGTACAACCTGGTGCCCCGCCCCTCCTGCATCTCAAACGCCGGCAGCGGTGACGCGGAAGCGCAGTACGATCACCTGGCACGGACGCGTGAGCATGGCACTTAAACCGACATGTTGCAAGCCGTTAGGTGAAATGCAATGGGAACATATGAGCGGCTGCAAAGCGCGGCGGGGCGCGTAGAACGACGACGAGCAAATCGCCCACGGCGACGCGGAGCACGGGGCCGATTGAGGCCGGGAGATGTTCGTGGCGACGGCGGGTGATGCGCGCTGTGAAGGCGGGCGTGTACTGACGGAACACGAGCTTGTGGTACACGGAAGTAGGTGTGAAAGGGAGCGCGGACAGCGGTTTCAACCCTACGAACAGACGTTGATCGCCGTAGAATGGAGCTGCTGTGCCGCGGTCGATGTGGCAGGGGCGCGCTTTGCAGCGGAGCGCACATCTGCTGAGGCGGCGGCGCCTGAGGTGGAGGCGGCGACAGGGGGCTGGCCCTTAAAATGAGATCGAATCTCATAGGGACTCCACCCCCTCCCAGTCTTTTCCACTTAGGGAAACAGATGGGTGGGCGAATGCCTGACACAGATTATGGCCGATTCGACATAGACCTTATCATAGTGTGCAGACCAGAATGCATTCCCAAATAAAATTGTCTTTTTCATATATTAGTGTATGAAATACCGTTCACCAGTGTTGGTACTGGACCTCAGGCGAGATTACCTGATAGCGGAAGGGAAATGGAATCATCATGCGATTCATGTCAGGTTCATATTGTAGTACAAAGTTTTGTCCCAGGCCCATCTGCAGTATGAAAGCAGCTGTTTCTTGTTGATAAGTGTATTCACGAGGAATGTGTCCATGTCGACCAACTGTAAAGTGGTACAGTTAGATAAGGAATGCAGGTTCAATGGAGCGTCCCAAGTGGGGGTGGAGTCTTCCAAAGAGTCGGCGTAATGTCATGAGAACACTTCCAACCAGCAGCGGTCCACTAAGCTTGTAAAGCGATAGACAGAGATGTATGGCTGTCCAGGTGATTTTCTCTCGTGGGGGAGGAGATTACTGTAGGTCTGCAAGCCACAGAAATATACGACGCCCAGCCACTACGAGATCTTGAAGGCTATCGTCCATGTCGAAAATGTTGTAGTCTACCATAAGAGGCAAGACTGTGATAGTGTTGTTTTGTTCGACATGGCTATATTCATCTTGATTCTCATCCTCAGTGATATTCATGACTTCGTTGGGGCATAGATGTTCTGGCCTGCGGTGATAAAGCTTCAAACGTCTAGCATGAATTGGTTTCCTGCTGTATCGTTGATTTGGCGAAATCAAGATGTAGCGTGGATAGTTTGCGCGGATAATTCTGCATGGACCATACTACCTAGACTTGAATGGAGGCCATTTAACATTGCGGTTCAGAGCCTTTCGTCGTGTAACCAACACCTCATCGCCTACCTTAAACTTGTGCGCGTATCTGGGATTACTATGATGGCTTGGTTGCTTAGTTATGCGCCATGCTCGGTGAATGGAGCACACCAAATTCTCATGTAGGCGATTATTGATGGTGGCTTTTGTAATGAGAGATCTGGGGTCCGAGGGATGCATCCGTGAACGGATTCCATAAAACAATTCGAAGGGCGAGTAATTGCAGCTGAGCTCACGCCGGCGATATCCGAAGAGCACTTTGTCCAGTTGACGGTCCCATTCTGAATTTCCGTCGGACATCATCTTGGTTATACTGTGTTTGATGGTCCCAACCATTCTCTCGGCACGTCCATTTGACATAGGAGCATAGGCCAAGACGGACGTCCAGGTGATCCCTTTCTGCTTCATAAATTCCTGAAAGCTGTAGCATTGTCTGAAATAATCGTGTTAGGGTAGCCGAAAGGCTGTATGATTTCCTTCTCTACGAAGTGGAACACGACTGTTGCCGTAGATGTTTCACTAGCTATTGCAAGTGGCTAGCCAGTGAGATGTTCAACTCTGATTAGAAGGAACCGTTTCCCCGAGCTCGTGGTTGGTAGTGGGCTGGCAAAGTCCACCAAAAAGGTGTGAAATAATTGGGTTAAGGGCAGCCTCTGCGCCGTCTGATACTTCGAAAGAGGTGCCGCATGCTGACAGCTAGTGCAGCTGTGCACATAGTTGGTTATATCTGCTAGCATCGTGCTCCACCAGAAGCAATCTTTCATGAATGATTTTGTCGATGATATATCCCAAAGCCCAATGTCATCATGAAATGTTCGAATGAGTCCTGGTCGATCAACTAAAACGGGAACTAGTACCAGGCCTGACCCTGTACTTCTGTAGAGTTTGCCATCCCAGGCCACGAACGTCTTCGAATTCCTTTTGATGGCCGCTCGGATCTTTGGATCGCGTTCCTATATTGTCATTCCACTCATGTATCGACCAATATTTGCATAATAAGGCTCTAGTCCGACAAAAGACGTGTCTTGAGGGTTAGGGATAGACAGCGCAGCGTCGTCATCATTCAAAATACTGCCACATGTTTGGTGAGCGTATCGCGAAAGAAAGTCAGCCGCCAGGGTTTTGGAACCGGGACGATAGATGATTTCAAATTCATATTCGGCAAGGCGATCTAACCATCTGGCGAGTCGTCCATGTATATCCTTCTTTTTAAACGCATACTTAAGTGCTTGGTGATCCGTGACTAGTTGGAACGGCCTAGATCCCAATAGGTAGATACAAAACTTTGTTAATGCAAACATGACCGCTAGTGCCTCCTTTTCGAAAACTGAATAACGGCGTTCCGAATCATTCATGGTGCGAGATGCAAACTGAATCGGGTGAAACTTGCCGTCTTCCTTTTTCTGTGCAAGGATTGCTGCGACAGCCACTGACGACGAGTCCATCTCGACACGAAAGGGCAAGTCAAAGTTCGGAAATGCCAGTACTGGTGCTGATGTAAGCTTGAGTTTTAACTCCTCAAACGCTTTCTTCATATCATCTGAAAACTTAAGCTTCTTCTTACCCGATGTGGCTGCGTGCAAGGCAGATGCAGTATCAGCAAATCCCTTGATGAAGCGTCTGTAGTATCCCGTAAGTCCTAGGAAGCTTCTGAGCTCCGTCGTTGTAGTCGGTAAAGGGGCCTCACGTATCACTTGGATCTTCTTCGTATCCACACTTATCCCGTCAGAATTCATCACATGTCCCAGTATTTCTATTCGGGACTGAGCAAAGTGACAATTTGATATTTTCAGCTTGAGACCATGTTCTGCAATGACTTCCAATACGTAGATGACATGTTTTACATGGTCATCGAGAGTGTCCGAGAAGATAACAACATCATCAATGTATACGCAAGCAAACGCAACCCTTCCCAATATGGAATCCATCATTCTCTGAAACGTTGAGGGTTCATTCATTAATCCAAACGGCACTACCTCAAATTGATAGGTCCCCTGACGGCAGATGTAAGTAGTCATCTCCTTATATATGGGCGACATCCGTATTTGCCAGTAGCCTGAAAACAAGTCCAAAGTGGTAAAGAACTTGCATCCACGAAGGTCATCAAACACTTGATCCATGTGAGGTAATGGCCAACGTTCTGCTTTCATCACAGAGTTCAACGCTCGGTAGTCGATACAGAAGCGAGGCCTTCCGTCCTTTTTGAGGGCGATGACAATTGAAAATGACCATTGCGAACAGCTCGGTTTGATGATACTGGCTACTAACATCTTGTCGATTTCCTGTTGTACAACCCTGTCGTATTTTGGTGGCAGCCTGCGTACACGCGAGTGAATAGGTGTATCGGTTTCCAACTTAAATTCATGCATCACAGGTGCGGTCACTGGTCGAAGGTCATCCAAAGACCAAGCGACTAGCTCTGTGTTTTCAATTGTATCTAGCAGCTCTGAGCGTCTTGGTTCGGGAATATGGCGTAACTTGTCCTTGAGCATTCCCAATCGGTCTGGAGCTTGCGGGGTTGCTTCTGTAGGATTATGAACTCCACCAGACGTTTCTGATATATCGTTGTTGGATGAGACGAGCAAAGCATGGTTTCTGGTACTATCGGTTGTATCTTTTCCTAGCAGTCGTGGCACACTCTGTAGATCTTCAGAGCGACGCATGCCTGCTGCTGTCTCGTTCATGGGGTGATTAATGGGCTCGTTTTCTAAGCTGTTCGGAACCATTTGATCCTCAGTTGGCCCAGACGTATCATATCGCTGGGCTGCTTCACCTTGACCGTTCTCGCTGTTGTCGGTAGAGCTATTTTCTTGAGGATCTTCGTAGTCCTCAGGTATTACAATTTGTATACGTCCATCAGGATATCGGAGAATGAAATGTCCTCGCCTATCTTGGGATACATGGATATTATCACCAACATCCCGCCCTTCCTGTGGTTCTCGCTGATCATGCTCGTTATTGTGCAAATTCTATGAGGGATGGATCTCATACTCAATTACCCCTCCAGGGTATGTCATTACAGGATTCCCTTGTTCATCAATGCCAAGTCCGCCTTCAGATGCGCATGAATCGCTCTCCCGCATATCCTGTTCGCTATCCCGCGCCCCAGGGCGATCTCGAACTTCTTGTGATCCCTCTTCCTGATTGCCCGAGGGGTCTAGAACGAGGGCGAAATCTGTTGTGTTTTCCCTTTCTATCCGAAATCTATGATTGATCGGGAAGTCTCGAACTTGTATAGGTATGGGATCACCAGGACCCACCTCTGGCTCCCTGCGTTTGACAAGTATCTAAAATGTATCTTAAGTGCGGGTGGTCTCAGGAGTTGGAAGTACAAATGCATGATCACTAATTGGGATTCGTAATACTGGATCCGGCGGGACAGAGTGGGCAGACTCTGTCGATGAATCCTCGCTACTGTTGTTCTCGACATCATCATCCCTTTCTTCCTCGACACTGTTGAGGCGTTCGGTGGACGGTTGTGGTTGCATACCATCTGTAAAACGATCGCGGAAGACAGTTTCATCACCTCTTCTTTCACTTCTTAAGTACCCTGGAACATCTTGTTGCTCTTCGGCTCGATCCTCTTCCGAAGCTTGATCTAGAGAAGGTGGTGGTGTACCACCATTTGTCATTTGAAGCACCTCGTGTTCACTTCGTTCTTCATTGGTGGTCATACCCACAATTAACACTTCTTCGGCGGTTAATTTCTGCAATGAGGTTAAAGATAGGTCGGCATTCTTCTTTTCGGTCTCCAACATGACAACATCTAATTCTTCTTGTTCTGAATCTGATTCTGTATCGGAAAGAAAGGCTTCTGAATCTGACGTACAGTCTTCACTGTCTGTTCCAGAGTCTATGGCAGTGTCGCCCATTCTTCCACGCTCATGGTCTAAACAAAGAGTGACAGATTTTCCTTGGTATTTGAGTGATACTTCTTGTGTCCCTAGGTCAATACATGCCCCTAGGCGTTCTAAGGTCGGAAAATCTATGATAACACTAAAGGGAGACTTGTCAACCACCAGGAGTTCTAACGGAACGCGCACTGTCCCAAACTTCACCGGAACGTCATGAAGGACTCCACGCACAATGGTGGTAGTGCCGTCAGCCACTGTAATCTTCCTATTCGTTGGGAGTGGTTCCAGCGATAAGTCTTGCGTGAGGTGTGCAGAGAGCAAATTTGGTATTGCTCCTGACTCCAGTAAGGCTTGTACTTCAGTTCCATACACCTTTACCGGGACTACCTTTAGCCGTCGGGTCTCTTTTGTGGGTTCAGCGTAGTTGACACGCCGAGTCGACGTGCTTCCTGATAATATGCGACGTAGATCCTTCTTAGCGTCGTCGGCATCACCACGAACAAGCTGGCCGAAGGTGATTCCAGAGGAGGCATTTGCAAGTTCCTCAAGAACATTATACTTCCCTGCATGTTCCTCTAGCTTTGATTTGCTGGAAGACTTCCTAGGTGGCATCTTTTGTTTCTTAATGGGCTTCTTAGGACTTACTGCATGTTTTGACAAGCGATGAGGTTCCTTCTCTATTATTACTGATCGGTTAAGCAGAGAGGGTAACCGCATGAGTCCTTCCGTTCGAGGCTGCTTTGGTACTGGCGCACCGTCAGCTGTTCTCTTCGTCGTGGTCACGTATTCCTCATTACTTTCGTTCTCGACGACAACGGAGACATTACTTGTTTGTTGGCTTTTCTGCACGTTGTTTCCCTTTTCATTCTTCTTGAGTCGAGTCTCACTTTCGGACTCTACTCGGACGTCGTCAAATCCAACCCTGCGCTCAACATTGACATCTTTCTTCCAACACGAGGCCCTTGCGTGGCCGACCTTGCCACAACGCCCGCATCGCGTACTGTGATGAGGGTTCAAGTTGCAACGAGTTGAGTATTGTCCTGGTTGCTGAAAATATGCGCAGAGTCGATCCTCTTCATTCCTTCTATCCACAGCTTGATTTTTCTTGACTAACAAAGTTAACTGTGCCAGCCGGTTTGTGACTTCATCTACTTTGCCTTCGAGAGGAGCATGGGACCTTGGCCTATCCTTTTGTAGAATTTTCTTTGGGGGAGCCAGAACATGTAGGGCACTATGGGAGCTGAGCACCTTTTTTCCAGCCACAAATGCTCTTACAAGATTTTTCAATGCTTGATAGTCGGCTGCTCCCCGAAAGATAACAAACTGCGCCAGATATGAGAATTCCATCACAGCCTTCCGAAGCAACCCAAACTTGGCCTCGGAGGAGTTGAATCCTGCCTTCTCGAAACATGTATCTATTCGTTTCAATAATCCCAACAAGTCACCGTAGTCTAACCTGAAGGAGACAGCCTGGTGAATGTACTCCTCGGGTTCTTCAGTCCCACCAAACCGTTCCAAGAAGGCTGCCTTTACCGTATCGTAATTAAATGCATCAGCAGTTAAATCCCCATCTGAAGCAAATTTATCATAATAGAATTCGAATGCCTCACCTTCGAGGTAGCCGAGGAACTCCAATGCCCTTTCCTCGTTCGACTTTCCTCTAGTAGCGACATTCTCATACAAGAAAAGAAACTTGCGGACGTCAGAAGAACATCCATCGAAAGAGACGACACTTGTAGTTTCCGAGGAGTTTGCGCCTCCTCGAGAGTACCATGTGAGTGTCATGTTGCACTTTGTCACGACAACGGACGATGAAAGCCCTTTTTGTACCCTCGTTCACTGGAAGGCAGGTCAGAAATAGAATCGTAGCTCGAGAGTACCAGCACAGGCGTGCAATGACAATGTAGTAGACAGAAACAAACTGCGTTAAATAACCAATGTATCACGTAGAAAGGGAACCCAGTAGTGATTGTATCACACAAAAAACGAACAAGCTCGGCACCAGGTAGCGAAGAGACTGCACCAGCGGATAACCTACGCAATCAAAACCTTAGATCTAGCGTAGTGCTCAGGGCCACTTCTAATATAGCACCACGGCCAACACGCACGACCATGACTTTAGGTGTAGTACGCGGCCGAAGTGCACCGTGCCACAGAAGATGAGCCCAAACAAGGGTGGTGTTAGTAAAAGCACGTGTAAAGGTGCGGGAGACCGTCGGTCGCGACATTGGTAGAATATTCCAGCACTGCTGGAACACACGTGTAGAGTGCTCCAGCAGTGTCTTGAGCATTGTAAGCTTCGCTGGACCAGCATTACCACTGTATTTCGGTGATGCAGTCGCCAGTTGCTAAATTACTATTGGTTAGTGTGCAGCTCCAGAGGCTTCTGGAAGCCAATGGAGTAACCTAGACGCACACATGAGTAATTAGAAAGTAGTAATACGTTTCTGTGTTGTTTCGCATGCTTTTTGACTCTATAAAAGGGCGAATTGAGTCCCAAACTTCGGTCTGGACTCATCTCAAGGAGAACCACATCTCAAAGTCCTCACCCCCGCAACTATCACAACTATTACTATGAACCATCAACTATCAACCGCACTTAGTGAGGCGCTTGCCGCTTTGTGCATACTCGGGGTGGGGCATTACCGTCGCTGAGACCGGTTGAAGCGCCCTTGGCGTGGACGGGAGACGGGTAGTGTGTACCAAAGGCGCTTCTGTCGTCTGTGAGCCCACACCGGAGCTTTGCTCGGATAACGGTGACGGTCGAAAGACCTGGTGGTTTCCGGACGGAGGTGCTTGACGGGAAGCTGTCCGCAGGCGACGTGCCGTGCAACCTCTCCTGCAAAGGGCCAGATTGGGTATAGAGTGAAAGCATATCCCGCTGTTAGTAGCTCTCCTTTGGAAGCCCTGTAAGGATTGCACGCATCTGCTTCTTGCTGGTGCAGAAGTGGGTAGGCTGTAGAAATCACTTCACATCTGGAGTGTCTTACCGGAAGCAGGGAGTCTGACTCCAGTGACCCTTGAAATTATTCTTGGGTTGTGCGCCGTTTCAGGAAGTAGCAAGAAGTTTGTATTTGAATTGAGCCTTGTGCTCTCATTTTTTATTTGTTGTTATCATTGCAGGTTGAGTCCTTTTGGTCTCTGCATTGGTTGTTCGTTTGATCTTTTGTTCGTGTCGTTTCATCTTTTTGGGGCTTGGAGCTGCGAGGAATACCCTTCTTAGGCTAATTTGTCATTCATTTTGGCCCCCTGCGTCACCGTCTCGTGATGGCGCCCACATAGACCAAGCTGCACCAAGTCAAAGGGTAGGTGGGGAAAAGTGTAGTTGATGGCAGGGAGGAGCAGACTGCTCTAAGAGAAGGTGGGGGTTGCCAAAGAGAGGAGAAGTGGTGTCGCCCAAGTTGGCTTGGAGGCCACCGAACTCGGGCTTTCATATACAATCGTTCTATATGAATGCCATGTAGTTTCGCATACTAGGTCTAAGTAACAACTCATAACAATCTGTTATGGGACACATCCTTGCCATGACGGACCAGCTTGGCAGAAGGTATTATACCTCTTAGGGTATTTTGTTGTCTATATAATATCTTGTGAGGGCACCAAATAATTCCGGCAACACTGTTCCAGCCACCTCATCATGCCCAGGCCAGACGCAACCGCCATCATTCTCAATATTTCTGAGGATTCCAGTTCCTCTACTCAATACTGTGACCTCTTCGAGGTGGAAGCCGAAGAAGAAAGCGCGCCGTCACCTTCGTGGACCGCATATATGGCGACGGAAACACCTCCTGATAATGTTGAGGGCTTTGGGTTTTCTTCATCTTTACTGCTCGAACTAGAGGACATCTTACGTCTTATTCCGGACAAATAGTTGAAAATGAAAGACGTCCTTACCACTCTGAATGATCTCATATCCCAAGCGCCAACATTTTATGTGCGCGGACTAATGCATGGGGCAGTGTTTGCGTCAAACTGCCATTGCCTGCAGAATCATACTCCTCTTCATTCTTTCCTCCCCATTATAGACCAGCGTCTTACTAAGTAAAAACTTCTGCTGTTGCGTGCACATGTTGTCATACTGTTTTTCTTCCTGGGTAGCCGTGTTGGACACAGTTATAGGTGTGGTTGTCTGATTTTGGGTTTGCTTGGATTTCAGGCTGAGCTCCGTTTCCTTCGGCGGGTTTGGCGGGTTTTCGTTTAGCAGCGTCGTCTATTCGGCACGAACGACGACACCGCCTTCGCACGCTTTGCAGAACCAGTAACAGCCGGATGCACGGACAGCAACGCTTGTATACTGGCATGTAGACGATCGTTGACATGACAATGAAACAACCATGCGCCAATATTATCCATCACAATCTCCATCACACCAGTGGGGCCAGGTAACAGAAGTATCGAATGCACATGCTCACCTCCAGCCGTAACGCCCACCAAGCCATGCACATGCGCAGTATGCAAATCGACTTCATTGCCCATCGTACCATGGTACAACCTGGTGCGCCGCACCTCCTGCATCTCAAACGCCGGCAGCGGTGACGCGGAAGCGCAGTACGATCACCTGGCACGGACGCGTGAGCAAGGCACTTAAACCGACATGTTGCAAGCCGTTAGGTGAAATGCAATGGGAACATATGAGCGGCTGCAAAGCGCGGCGGGGCGCTTAGAACGACGACGAGCAAATCGCCCACGGCGACGCGGAGCACGGGGCCGATTAAGGCCAGGAGATGTTCGTGGCGACGGGGGGAGATGCGCGCTGTGAATGCGGGCGTGTACTTACGGAACACGAGCTTGTGGTACACGGAAGTAGGTGTGAAAGGGAGCGCGGACAGCGGTTTCACACCGACGAAGAGACGTTGATCGGCGTAGAACAGAGGTGCTGTGCAGCGGTCGATGTGGCAGGGGCGCGCTTTGCAGCGGAGCGCACATCTGCTGAGGCGGAGGCGCCTGGGGTGGAAGCGGCGAGAGGGGGTTGGGCCTTAAAATGAGATCGAATCTCATAGAGAATCCACCCACTCCCAGTCTTTTCCACTTAGGGCAACAGATGGGGGGAAGAATGCCTGACACTGGCTGACCCTTACTGTAATTGATTGAAATGAATCACCCCACCAGTGCACCCTTTGCTTTCGCGCTCCACATAAGAATGCACGGGAGGTAAGGGATATAGGGATATAGGGATAACCCTCAGAAGGTCAAAATTCTGCAACAATTCTGGAGCGCAAATATGTTGCTCCAGGACATCGTAGAAACAGATTTTACTCCCCGCGTTTTGCACCAATCATTCAAAATTATGCACAGGGAGTAACTCTACAAAACCCTGACGCTCGCCTGCCTTGGTCTCTACTCACCCACTGCGCGCCAAGCCCAAGAGAGCGTAGGCGGCGCTTGCCGCCCACTCATTCTCTTTGACGCCACCTTACAACACGGTACGACGACGCCGCCACGCTTCCAATACTTAAATATCGTCATCAACATCTCACACGTGGTTTCGTGCTGAGTGATATCCTTTTCGTGTGGCAATCTCTTTCTTTGTGCTGCAATTCCTCCCAGTATTGCTCGCGGTGTTCCGAGCGGGGTGAATATTTGTAATGTCTCCCATTGGCGTACGGTCTGTAAAAGTAGCAGCAGGTGCACCGCATGAACGGCTAACATCTTATTGAACGCTATGAGTCGGTGCCCGAAGCAGCGCCGCTTCCCACAGGATGCGATGGGTAGAACGGTCTAACCTTACTAAGGATTTGTGCGAAAACGACCTTCGCGCCCCTTAGAAATTTAGTAAAATGCACGATTTGGTTTTTTTGGCGCAAACTGCGCCAGCACCTAAAATCGTGCTTCATGTTCATTTTTTGAGTTTTTTGGTTCGCCAACTTTTTGTGCCAATGATAATCAAACGTTATGGACAACCAAAACGTTTCATTCTCAGGTTTGTGACCGCTCAAGCTCCGGTCCTACTACTTTTTCCTGCAGGCAAGATGCAGACGTCATAACTGCAGGAAAGAATGGTAGGGCGGCCCTACCACTCTTTTTTGCAGGCCAGATGCAGACATCACAACTGCAGGAAAGTATGGTAGGGCGGCGATACCACTTTTTTCTGCAGGCAGGATGCAAACGTCACAACTGCAGGAAATAATGGTAGGGCCGCTCTACCACTCTTTCCTGCAGGCAAGGTGCAGACGTCACAACTGCAGGAAAGAGTGGTATGGCCGAAGGCCCTTCTTACCTTTGTTTCCTTGTAACTTTTGTTCTATCTCGCAAATAGTTCGCATTAAACACTCTTCTCGTTGTACAATTGTCCTAATTCTGGAGTACAGCACTCGGTCCATTGTACGAAATGTCATCCGCAAATCTAATTAACTACTTTTGTTCCTGTTTTCACATGTCCACTGTTGATCGTCGAGTCAACCATGTAGATTGTCGAAGAACTGAAACTCCATTGGCCACATGCCAGTGCTGATAAAGCGCTGCTTAGCATTTTGAGAGTTGAGCGCCCTAAAGTCGGCGATACCTAGCTTCAACTTGAAAGTTATATTTGCATTGAGTTGCAATGATTGTAGGCAATGTTTTGGCTGGGTGGGGCATTGTAATAAGCGTTATAAGTGCAAAGGTATTGCATGGTTATGTGAAGTGTCTACAGCAATGGAGCGCAGGTGAATGCGCGGATGTTTCTGCGCCATTTTTGGTTTGAACTTCAATGATTGACAGAACTACTACAATTGGATTTCGAGGAACGCGGAAAAGAATTTATTTCCAGGTTCAAGCGCAACTCGGCCGCCCTGCCCAGTCTCCGTCGCGGACGACTGCGACCGTCGGGCAGCGCGGCAAAGGGTGCGCTTGGACTAGCTTCCTCGACGCTCGGCGCCCGCGGCTTTCTTTTTCCCACACCTCCCCCCTAAGGATATCGCTTGCGCTCGACACCGGATATCATGGAGCTCTGCAGCTCCTGAGGACGGCAACGAAAAGCTCCATGCCATCGCGTCCATGCCTGCAATGCAAGAAAGCCTATCTTGTCAAAGCTTGAACCGATTAAAATAAGGGTGTATTGTTCGGTGTTCTGGGAGAAGATGAAGGTCATTTGTTGGAGATCACGTAAATGAAGCGTACGTGAAGAGGGCACATGTCAGAGCCTATCTGAGAAGGATCTACTCTTCCTAAATCTTATAGTTTTGAAAGAGATCGATTTGGGAAAGGCCTCCTAGTTACCGTTCTAAATTGCCCTTTGTTCCAAATTACCCTGATCTAGAAGGGTACATGTGAATCTGGGTGTATGCTCTTGCCATAGTGGCAGGGCGTGTAACCCAAAATGGCCATGCCCTACCATCATAGCACGGCCATACATCTACATAAGCATGCGAAACAGCCGGCAGCGCCCTCCCGACGCCCTGCACCGCGGCCCCGGCCGCGACTGCCGCCCAGCACCGCCACCCTCACTCGAGCCATTTCAATACGTCACAGTTCGCCCTACTGTTGGGTAATTCCCGTCTTACAGGGTTGCAATGCTCCCACCATCGTCATAGCACGTGCACTTCCTTGCTTTCTCACCACGATTGCAGTAAGCGGACTTTCATGCGTTCACGGACGTGTTCAAAGACGACATCTCAGCGGCAAACGACAATGTCTTATGACGGAATTCACATGACGTATATCTCCCGCTCATGTGGAGCAGCGCTTTCCCGTCGGTTGGGAGTTGTTCCTATTCATAGGAGTATCCACTGGTGGATTGGTTCGATATCTCATTTATGAGTTGATCCCTCGCGGGATAGCGATGAGGTGGCACTTGAAGGACCTGGACAGGTATTACTAGTGGAATTCTAGTGACAGATTGTACGCTGTACGCGTGTGGTAATTTCGGTTCCAATTTTGGATATTTAATTTTATGGTTATCGCCACTTGTGGCCCACAAAGTGGGAACTACACGTGTATGGACCTCAAGAGGTGTGCAACAAATTAGTTAATTTATTTAGTTCATTGTGGTGCAAACCTACTTAGGTAATCACGGCTTCGCCGTCAGCACCACCAGTAAATGGTAACCTTGGTTCTCTTTCGAGATATACTCTTTGCAGAGTAAGGCTCTGGTAAGAAAAGCCCTCGTAGGGATTACGACTCCTCGCGGAGAGTATCCACGAGTGAATTCCGTCTACCATCCCCTTGGGAACATTCAGGCGTCACTACTGCTACAGTATCACCGTGTTCGGTATTGGTTATTTGTTCCACTGTCAGTCTTGGATTCCGCCCCAGTATTGGGTTCTTTGTCGTGGTGTTTACCACATTCCCGTTTGGGATTCGTTCTTTATTTTGGTTCGCCCTGTCGCCGGTTCTGTTGCTGCGTGTTGCACGCCCTGTCGCCGGTTCTCTTGGGTTTTTCCTTTTTACTTTTGCTTTCCTTCACAGCATATCGTGTCATTATACACTCACGTGTGTACCATCCGTCCCTGGAGTTTACCCTTTTTCTGGGCCATTCCCGAACCTCTGCAGGTATAGCCAGAACCACGTTGGTCTTACAAGCCAGCCTTTACGTGGCGCAGAGGGCTCTCTCAACTGAGAAACCATCACATAGGGAGCGAGGTCTCGAACACCTTGAGGGTCCTTCCCGCTTCCGGGTTTTGCTTTACAAGTGGTCTCCCGACCTAGAATCTGGGATTGCACTCTTTCTAGTTGTTTGTCGGTTGGTTCCGATTGCTGGGTTCCCAATTGTCGAACCACTCAGTGGTCTGGATACTCACCTGAGTTTGTGACGTTTCTGTGAAGTATTTTTGTGTTTATCCGTTCTTCGGAAGTCTTGAGATCGATTTACGTATATCGTTTACCGATAGCGGTTGTCAGTTACAGTATGGCACCGACGGCTCCGGGTCCTCGGAATGGTTCTACTCGCCCCGCTGGGTCAGGCCCACCTGCTGCACCCAGGTCGAGAATGTCCGTTCCCGACGACCGGGATGATATTGAGATCGATCCGGATCTTCGGAGAGCACCCTCAGCTGTGTCTGCACCTCAAAAGGTTGTTACAGTTTCTAAACCTCCAATTGTGGAAACGCCGTATGCAGCTGACCGAATTCGGTTTGTTAATTCCGAGTTCCGGAGGTTGGAGTCACGTGTGGAAATTGTCAATGTGGCACACGTCGACCTCCTGCAGGAAGTTGCGGCTCTGCGGCGAAAGGTGGATGACGTCCAGTTGCGGGATGTTTCGGGGGATATTCGTTCC
Organism: Gracilariopsis chorda; assembly: GCA_003194525.1. NCBI lineage: Eukaryota > Rhodophyta > Florideophyceae > Gracilariales > Gracilariaceae > Gracilariopsis > Gracilariopsis chorda. The sequence continues at coordinate 22,281 of NBIV01000232.1, forward strand.
CTGAGACGGGATGTCAACTCCATTTTAGAAAGTTTGGGTACCCCTGGGGTTTTCATTCAGGGTTACCACACGTTTGTGGAAGAATTCCGCGAGCGAGCGGATCGTTTCGAAGCCCGTTTGAGCAATCTCGAAGAGATATTCCGTCTGGACGCGGAAGTTGAGGCCAAATTGGCGAAATCCGATCGTTTGGAGACGTCTGGACACCGCTCCGTTAAACGGAATAACCGCAGTTCCAAAAAGGAAGTTCATCCTCAAGAGGATTCGTCTGGTTCAGATTTTGATGACTCGCGTTCGAGTTCTTCTTCGGATTCCGATTCGCCGGGGAAGGATGAAAAACGACACAAACCACGTGCTACCCAATGTAGGGCTACTCAACCTACACAGAGGGACGTACATACCCGTGTGAAGGGTCAGAAGCACTTGGGAATCAAGGAGCTGAAACCTACGAATCCGCTCTATCGGAAGTTGTTGTCGTACCGGTATTATCGGTTGGTGAACACGTCTACAGAACGTTCATCCCGTGGTATAGGCAAGGTCAAGGACTTTATTAAGCGCCTCAGCACTACCCTGTACAAAAGGGAGTTCAAAGGCGACGACCCAATATTGGTTCTTGATTTCCTTGCGAGGTTCGTCCGCGAAGCGGATATACTTGGTATGAGTGAAGCGCAAGCTTATTTGACTTTACCCTAGTTTCTAAAGGGTTCTGCAGAAGACCAATTTCAATCCGTCCGCGGATCCTCGAGGGCCTCGGAAGGAGGAGTCAAGTGTTGGCCGGAAGCAGTACACAACCTTCTCAGGTCATACGCGACACCGAATGTGGTTCAAGCAGCAATTCTCGCTTTGAGAGACACTCTTCAACGACCGACGGAGTCCGAAACAGAATATTCAACCCGCTTGAAGAAAGATTTTCACCGATGCGGTAATGTTTATTCCCATCAGGAAAAGTGTACCATGTTTGTGGATGGTTTGGACCCTTCAATCAGGGCTTTGGTATCCCGATATCGGAAGGACAATCGCAGAGCGAAGTACAAGGACCTGGTCCACTACGCTCAAGCCGAAGGTGATACGTTCTGGGCTAGGCGGAATCCAAGAGCTCGGACATCGAGAGCGCTCATTGCCGATGGTTTGGATTCGTCTTTGTCCCTGGCACAGGGTAATACCAGTTATGGTGTACAGGACCACATCCACTTTCTTGGAAGCAATCCCGAGTCGTTCGGTACGTCTGAGTTGCCGTCGACTTTGAATCCGTCAACGGAAGATGATCCTAGCTTGTATGTCAACCCTCGCAGGGTACCGGCAGTCCCACTCTCTCACGCGAATCAAGCTACTCGTTTTTCCCGACCGGGATGGAGGGACACTGCACAGCATCACCTTCATCCACACCGTATGGACACGCGTCTACATCCGAACCCGGAACAGTTGATTTGCTGTTTATGTTACCTCTCAGGTCATAAAGCACCAGACTGTACATTCCCACTTCGGGAGGGTTCGAAAATAATCGCACAGTACGAAGCCTTGACTGCCGAACAGAAAGCTAGAGTGCCGAGTCGATCCTATGAGGAACAGAAGTTGCTTTGAGCTCACCTTGGTTCACAGGTCTCTGGGTTTATGCCCGCGAACGGGGAACAGTCTGTTTCCCTCGAAGGGAGTGTTGCACCCCAATCGGTCGAGCCCGCTTCGAAACACTAATCTCGGGAGTTTCCCCTACGGGAGGGGCGTCTTCTGAGCCGAAGTTGAAGACGCCCGAGGCGTTACAGCTTCGCTCTCCATCAGTGGTCAAGATACTTTCAAGGAAAGCGGCTACTTTCGACGCGGACTCTGAACAATTTGGTGTTTTACGTCGCCCGTGGATACGGTCCCGTAATCTCCGTATTCCGGATAGAGTCATGGTTATGGCCAAGCGAAACTATAAAGTTTACGCTGATTACGGCCTTTTCAACCAGTTTATGGTTCGAAAGTTGTCTGTCCTGGACACAGGAGCTGCGCTGAATCTTATCCATTTGGATCTCTTACTGCCCGCTCTTCGGGAACGTATTCGTCATGGTCCGGGTTTGGATATCGCGGATGCGAACAACAACCCGTCGCGCACGGTTTGTAACGTTTTCCTTTGTGTCAGGATTGGTACCATCTTGGTTCAATTGGACTTTATTGTTTGCAAAAAACTCGCCGCACTGGTTATACTCGGTTGTGATTTTTGTGATCGATTCATCGAAGCAATCCGACCTCGGATGGAGACTGTTGAACTGGAAAACGGTTCTACTGTTCTGATTGTCCGGAAGACTTTGAAGCTGCCACGCGGAAGCGTGTACCGTTACCGGTTGCTCAGGAAGTTCCAAACATGGATACGGTATCAACGAAGCTTCGCGTTGCGAAATCAATCGCCATTGCCCCGGAAACCCAGGTGTGGGTAGCAGTCCTAACCAAGCAGCATGGTACGCACGTTTTTCAGCCCCTGGCTTCTCTCTACGAGACACGACAACTCGCTCTAGCGAATGGCGTTGTTTCCGTAGAACCGGATAAACCCTTCCGGGTACTGGTTGCTAACTTTGGCAAAACCACTCAGTGGTTAGTCAAAAACCAAGTACTGGGTTCAGTTCTTCCACACCCGCAAGCGGTCGTCCCGAATAAGGTACCTATCACTGAGGTTCTTGGGATAACAGACCCTAAGGAGGGGGAGGAAACCGCTCAATTCGGTGAAGCTGATGAACGACAACCTCGCGAGGTGAATTCGGGTACTGCACCCCTCGAAACCTGAGAAGGTCATCTACCACCTGGTACAGAACAGAAAGATCCTGTCGAGGAATTAGCGAAATTTGACTTGACTCAAGTCCTAGAATCCCATCGGGAGAAGCTCAGGGATATGCTGTCAGAGTTCACTCCCATGTGGGACGGTTCCTTGGGAAGGATAAGAATTACAGAGCATCTAATTGATCTACTTCCGAATACTCGGCCGATTTCACAACACCCTTACAGGGCTGGACCGAAAGCTCGGGAAGAAGAGAAATCTCAAGTTGAGAAGATGATACGTGGTGGCGTTATTGAACCAACCCAGTCTGCATGGGCATCGCCAGTTGTGTTAGTTCCGAAACCGGATGGTTCGTGGCGCTTTTGTATCGATTACCGGCGCCTCAATTCGGTCACGGTTAAGGATGTTTATCCTATTCCAAGAATGGATGAATACATCGACTCCCTTGGGGATGCTACTGTGTTCACTACCCTCGATGCGAATTGAGGTTATTGGCAAGTTCCTATCAGGAAACAGGACCGAGATAAGACGGCTTTCGTATGTCATCAAGGATTGTTCCGATTTCGGAGAATGCCTTTCGGGCTTACGAACGCTCCTGCTACCGTTCAAAGGTCAATCGACATACTGCTAGCTCCATACAAATGGAAAACGTGTCTTGTTTACCTCAACGATAAAATCGTTTTCTCCAAAAACTTGGATGAGCACTTATCCCACGTTCGGGAAGTAATAAAGGTACTGCACGACGCAGGTATAACTCTGAAACTCAAGAAGTGTGAGTTCTCTACCGAATCGGTGAAATATCTGGGTCATATCATCCGTCCCGGAAAGCTTTTGATCGATCAAGTGAGAGTTATTTCCTTGAAGGAAGCGAAGCACCCAACTACTCAGACTGAGCTGCGTTCCTTTCTAGGATTGTGTAACTTGTACCGTCGTTTCGTTCCGAACTTTGCGGAGATTGCTACACCTTTGAACAGGTTACTGACCAAAGGTCAACCAGTCAAACTGGACCCTTTCGGGGACGCGGAGTCATCCGCTTTCACGAAATTGGTGAACGCCGTGACGTCCCCACCGATTTTGGCATTATCCACTCTAAGTCTTCCATATGAAGTCGATACCGACGTTAGTGCTAACCAAATTGGTTGTGCGTTGTTTCAAACCAATGAAGATGGTGGACGACACCCCATCGGGTTTTGTTCGCGATCTTTAAACGTGCATGAACGTAATTATTTTGTCTCGGAGAAGGAGTGTCTCGCCGTTGTGTGGGCACTCTCTACTTTACGACCCTATTTGATGGGTGTTCACTTTACCGTACATACGGACCATTCCTGCCTCCGTTGGCTTATGGAAATTACCGAACCGTCGGGCCGGTTGATGCGTTGGCGTCTCCGACTTTCGGAATTTGATTTAGATATCCTGTACAGGAAGGGTACCCTAAACACTCAGGCGGATGCGTTATCCCGTTTGGGAACCAATTCTAAAGCACTGCCGACTACGGACTTGGACATACCATGTTTCATGGTGGAAGACCTAGATGACGGAGCCCAAATTCTTTTGGATGATATATGTGACGACATACTCGTCACGAGAGATGTAGAACCACCTATTGGTTCTTTTATACCCATTACTCCCGAGGAGTTAATACGTGAGCAACAGACAGATCCGTTCTGTACTCAGATCCGTGCTCCCCTCAATGGAGGATGTCAGATACCGTTTTCGGTTAACGATCAAGGCTACCTTGTCAGGTTTGTTAACTCGAACCCACAAATCGTGGTGCCTCACTCGCTACAGCAGCGAATTCTTCACTTGTCACATTATGTGAAGGTTGGCGCTCATCCTGGTGGAAGAAAACTGGATCTCACATTGAGAAGGGATTTCTACTGGCCAGCTATGGCATTCGACTGCCACGCGGTGCGCCGTTTCTGTACAGGATGTGCGAAGAATGACGTTAAGCTACGCAAATACTCTAGAGAGTTAACATTATTCCCTGCCAGGGCACCGTTGGATTTTGTGGCCATCGATCTCCTCGGAGAACTGATTAGAACTCCCCGCGGGAATTGGTACATATTGGTAATCACAGACCGATTCCCCAAATTGGTTTGGACAGTTCCGCTCAAGCGGATTACGGCAAGTATTGTTGCGAAGGCGTTCGTCACCCATTGGGTATTCGTTTATGGACCACCCCTACAGGTGCTTTCCGATAACGGACCTAAATTCACGTCGAAGTTCTTTCAAGACGTTTGCCGTATCCCGGATATAAGGAATCTGTTTGTAACAACGTACCACCCTCAGGGTAATGGTCAGGTGTAAAGGTTTAACCGAACGATGCTTAACGCATTACGGTCCTACGTTACGGATCACCCCAAGGATTGGGACCTGTACACAGACCCAATCACATATGCGTACAATACCCAAGTGCATAGGGTTACGTCTTTGTCACCATTCGAACTGGTACTGTCGCGTATACCGCCGCCGGTTTCTATCGAGGCACAGCCAACACTGGCAACTTACCCTTCGCCGGGTTTGTATCGAGACTCCTGGAAAGGATGGCTAAAGAAGATGGTTCCGGTTGCACGGAAAGCTATGGCAAAGGCGCAAAACGCTTACAAGCGTAACTTCGATCAGAAGATTCGGAGACCTTTACCGGAAATTCGGGCGACCGAGTTTGTCTTCCTTCGAAAGGAATAATACAATCCTCCGAAGGAAGGTCACCATAAGCTTTCTCCAATCGTGGATGGACCCTACCGTGTGGTATCAGCCGAACAGGACACTGTCGTGTTGGACATCAATTCTCAACACGAGAGGATATCACGCGACCGCATTACTCGGGCACCCAATCCAAATCTGGAAGTGTTGATCTCACCTACAACCCTTTCAGGGAATGCTGACACTGTTGACCAGCCTTCTGGTAATGGACAGCCGCGTCGGGCAATTCTTCCGCACCCGGATCGCGGACTAACTGATTTGCCGCCTACCGCTTCCAACAATGGAAATGCTGACCCGCTACACCCCGAACGGGTTCGGCACAACGACTCTCAGAGAGTAACACCCCCACAGGAGGTTGTCAGCAGACCCCTGGCTCCGCCTAAGGAGGGGGAGGAGAATACCGTTTCGGTTTCGGCGTCGCCCGCTGCAACCACGAATGGTAACGCTCCTGCCGAAGAGACAGTTGTGTTTACTGGGAATTCGCTGCAAACTCGCACATCACGCGATGGCACCGCAGAACCGGTAAGGAATAACTTCAGAAGCTATGAAAACAGTCCTGAAAAGGATGATGAACAGAACGACGAAACAAACCAATCTGGTAACCTGTCAAGTGATACTTCTCGCATTCGCAATTGTGCTACTGCGTCACCGAAGAAGACAGTCTCCCAAGACCCGAATCGGGTAGTGTCTGCCGACCCGCACGCGGGAGAACTTGATGGCGAGGACGGGGATCCAGCTTGGAATGACGTCTGGAACTGGGAGTAAGAGAACTCCGAAGGAGATGCGAAACCATGATCGGTGGACAATTGGACCGTGAAGGACCCGCTCAGGGTGTGCATTACATCATAACGCGGTGGCGTGCGCTCGCGCTTGCGAAATGAGTGGCGCTCCGTGAGTACCTGCCGGGAACGGACAAACCCTAGACGGGCACGTGCCAGAGATGTGGCGCGCAAGCGAACCTTCCGGCCAATCGGAATTTTCGGAAACTTCCCCGTGGACCGGCGGTCCACCGCCCTTGCACAGGGAGTGTCGAAGAGGTGCACCACCGTCAGAACGGTCTTCCCGCTCAAGCGGTTCATCGCCTGGATTGCCGAAGCTACCGTTCGTCGGTTAGGACTCCGTTACGGAAGAAACAATACTTCCTGGACTCAGGAAAGCGAGACCTTTCGAGTGAACCCATTCGGGTGACGTTCGCTCTCCGCTAACGGAAATTACGCCATCTCCGTCACGACGGATACTGCAAAATCACCGTGGTGAATGACGCGCTTCCGAGACCGGAATATTGCCGCCAGCGCTCTGAAGCTAACCACAGTGGTTCTATTGCCTCTCCCTTCGCCAGAGATGGCACGGGAAAGTTCCAAACTGGATTTCTACCACATGGAGTTCGTGGTTGAACGCATTGTGCGTCATGAAGTTACCCCGGAGGGTGAGTGGTTCTATAAAATCCGTTGGTACGGATACTCTCCCGAGGAGGATACGTTGAAGCCAGTCAAGCACCTCCTGAGGTCTAAGATCATATCCTATCACCGACGGATGCGGTTGGCTCTACCTCCAAATGTGGAGGAAGCACTAGTTGGCTAATCCGAATCCGGAAACACTACGTGACCACGATGGTCGTTCGTGGGGAGACTTTCGCGAGTGCGACCGATGTTAGAAGGGGTAACAAGAAGGGGAATACCGGAAACGGTTCAGAACAACAAACCGGAAACGGTTCAGAGCAAAATACCGGAAACGGTTCAGAACAACAAACCGGAAACGGTTCAGAGCAAAATACCGGAAACGGTTCAGAACAACAAACCGGAAACCGTTACAGAAGCAGGGATACTGAAGAAATTAAATCCTGGAATAGGAAGAATGAAGTGGAAGGAAGATGCTCGGAAGACGAGGAAGGCAGTTGGTGCGTGTGCTGAACCGAGATGTCCCGTGAGCGCATGATGGGAGTCGTACTATATATACGCTTTCGCGTCACGTGAAATCCCGCGTCGCGCTGTGGCTTTCCTGGCTTAAGGAGGGGGAGATGTGGAGCAACGCTTTCCCGTCGGTTGGGAGTTGTTCCTATTCATAGGAGTATCCACTGGTGGATTGGTTTGATATCTCATTTATGAGTTGATCCCTCGCGGGATAGCGATGAGGTGGCACTTGAGGGACCTGGACAGGTATTACTAGTGGAATTCTAGTGACAGATGGTACGCTGTACGCGTGTGGTAATTTCGGTTCCAATTTTGGATATTTAATTTTATGGTTATCGCCACTTGTGGCCCACAAAGTGGGAACTACACGTGTATGGACCTCAAGAGGTGTGCAACAAATTAGTTAATTTATTTAGTTTATTGTGGTGCAAACCTACTTAGGTAATCACGGCTTCGCCGTCAGCACCACCAGTAAATGGTAACCTTGGTTCTCTTTCGAGATATACTCTTTGCAGAGTAAGGCTCTGGTAAGAAAGGCCCTCGTAGGGATTACGACTCCTCGCGGAGAGTATCCACGAGTGAATTCCGTCTACCATCCCCTTGGGAACATTCAGGCGTCACTACTGCTACAGTATCACCGTGTTCGGTATTGGTTATTTGTTCCACTGTCAGTCTTGGATTCCGCCCCAGTATTGGGTTCTTTGTCGTGGTGTTTACCACATTCCCGTTTGGGATTCGTTCTTTATTTTGGTTCGCCCCGTCGCCGGTTCTGTTGCTGCGTGTTGCACGCCCTGTCGCCGGTTCTCTTGGGTTTTTCCTTTTTACTTTTGCTTTCCTTCACAGCATATTGTGTCATTATACACTCACGTGTGTACCATCCGTCCCTGGAGTTTACCCTTTTTCTGGGCCATTCCCGAACCTCTGCAGGTATAGCCAGAACGACGTTGGTCTTACAAGCCAGCCTTTACGTGGCGCAGAGGGCTCTCTCAACTGAGACACCATCCCATAGGGAGCGAGGTCTCGAACAACTTGAGGGTACTTCCCGCTTCCGGGTTTTGCTATACAGCTCACTCTTGTTTTCTCAGCGCGAGACACTCCATTCAATCATGCTGAGTGTGAGCGACTTAGCAGGGCACAGCTCTGGATCCCACGTTCGTTCGTTCCGACAGAGTGCCTATCCAATCGGTGATTCGCATCCAGTTGGCACGCAATCTCCTGTTCGAATCTCCGCTAGTTTGATTAACGCTGCAAGACGAATAGACGGAAAGCATGCGACAGCGTGAACGGTTAGGCCTACAACTTGTTGGTCTTGTTTTCTTATCATTTCAAATGACTGATTTGTCGTTGGTCTCTTGCCCAAAACAGATTGCCAACCCTTTTGCTTCTCTCGCTTGGCCCGAAGAAAGGCGGGCACACCTCGAAAAGGCGTTGGTACCTCGAGAAGGCGGATCAGCTTGTGCCCCAATACTTCTTGTTCGCCTGATAAGTACAGAGCCCATATCTGCACTTCCAGAGTTCGTTGTTGGGCAGCCTCATCCTCAGAAAAGCGCACACAGCTTCGGCTTAAGTACTTACCGACCGTGGCCCGACCTTTCGCCCCGCTTCTACCTATTCTACTAACAGGGAATGTTTTCCTCACTGAGATGAATATCGTTGATCGCTCTTGTTCTGAGATGCCGCCACTGGACGACATCGCGACGAACAGCCTTCCCTTCTCTGCGACAAGGGCAAGGCTTCCACGTCGAATCAATATCAATGCTTAGAACACGGGCACATCGGCGCAGGAAGTACTTCAGGAGCTGAGTCAGGCGGTAGGAGCGAATTACAACTACCGCCGTTACGACGGGGTGGTAGAGAATGAATAAGCGTACAGTGGAAGCTATACACCGGATCAGATTGTGGTGCAACACCCCAAAGGGGAGAAAAACCGAAAGACGTTCGGGATCTTCCTCTCACGAGGTGAACTCAGTTGGGTAGAGCCCTCCCAGGGGTGTCACGGCGAAGCCAGTTTGTAAGACCAGGGACACCTGTCGTGACATGGGCAGGGAGGTGAAGGCGGAGAATCGGTATCCGCGTGAGCGGAGTGTGATCCTCAGCAGAGGTATGTTTCCACGTAAGTGGGGGTGTGTGGACGGATGCGCACACGAGGGCCGCGGATAGCGGGAGGTGCTACCCTAAAAAGGGGAAAAAGGAAGGGCGAAGAGGAGGAAGAGAGGACGAAGTGAGTCGCAAGAGCGACGGGGACGAACGGCGATGCCGGTAACAATATCCCTATACAGGGCGAAAAACCAATGCAATTGGAATAATATGACTCCCAGTGATGGGTCCCTTTAGATGTGCAAGGGGGTTACATGTCCCGTGTTTCACGGCGTTTCCCTCCAAGGAGGAGTAGAGCACGCGCGCAAGTGGTAACAACTAGAGCCAATTCCCCAGGTTGGGGTCCCTTGTTGGGGAAGTTTTACTGGTGCGACGGCAGTGCGCCGTCGCACTAAGTACTACCTTCCCAGAAAAGGGTGTGAAAATAAGAAACAAAATCAACTAAAATACTCCACATTCCGTGGCAACATCCACTACTGTGGCCAACCGCCAATTGACCCAAAACCGTGTCCCACGTATCCATACCCACCATTGTGGGGTGTAGTTCATATACACACTACACAACCGATAATATCGGGAAAGCATTCAACTACCAAGAATCCCTCCCTGAAGGCGTGGCACTACACAGATGCACAACAGCGGCAAAAAGAGCAACAAAAACAACAACAGCAACTGCAGTATCACAATGAAGAAGAACTATCGTTTATTTTTCTAGACGTATATCAAGCATAGTGAGAAGGAATGTAATAGGGCCTATGGTATTCGAAAGACGATAGTTTGCATAAAACACCACTCCATGTAGTAGCCCACGCACGTAAAGATTCCGTGCATGGGCGATAAGGTCACTCAGTACCATAAAAGCTTCTTCCCATTTCATTTTGCTTTCAGAAATACGACTGAGTACCTCTTCTAGCTCTTCAAACAAAGAAAAGGAAAACCAGAGGCCCTCAAATTATCAAGAAGTGTTTCCGTCACCATTTGTGTGGTCCAAAAAGGGGACTGCGCACTTTCTTCTTTGGTTCCTACTTCGACGAGGTCAAAGTATGGAATAGAGGAACTGGAGTCCTCAGATATATGGTGCATGATTGCGGTTGCGTCTGGCTTGGGAATGATGGGGTGGCTGGAACAATGTTCGAGGTATTATCTAGTTACTTCACCAGATATTATATAGACAAAAAAATACCCTAAGAGGTATAATACATCTTGCCAAGCTGGTCCATCATGGCAAAGAGTTGCCCCATAATAGGGTATAATGTGTTGTCACTTAAACCTATTATGCAGAAATAGAGGGTATGAAAATAGAACAATTGTCTATAAAAGCGCGGTGTCGGCGGCCTCCAAGCCAACTCCGGCCAGACCAATTCTCTTCTCTTTGGAAACAGCAACGTTCTCCTAGAGCAGTCTGCCTCTCCTTGCCATCAACCAAACTCTTCACCACATATTCAGTTACGTGTTTTGGGTTATTCCATCGCATTTATTGGCATTGTTTTGTAATACTGCCCTTTTTCAGGTTTGTATGATGTAGAAAGGTGCATTTTGGCCACGCAGTATACCTAAAATTTTGGTTGTGCGTGTAGGCTATTGCGCTATAATAGAACTAATTATCAGCACTACGTTAGATGTAAGGTTTTGATTGCGTCGGGTACCCACTGTTGTAGTCTCTTTGCTACATTGTCTTGGAATTTGTCGCTCCTTGTGTTTTACAATCATTGCCGGGTTTCCTTTCTACCTTTCATCTTGGTTCTTTGTCACAATTTGTCCCTATTCACTACATTGTCATTGCACGCCTGTGCTGGTACTCTCGGGCTACGAAACCATTTCTTGTCCTCTTGTAGCTAAGAAGGGGGCATATTAAGGACTGTCGTCGTCCGGTGTCGTTTCCTCGTGCAAAATGACACTCACAGTACACGTGCAATTCAGAGACAGTCACCTGGAAGCACGGACGGACGTCTTGACGTCGACCTGCAGCTTCTTCCTCAATAATTACATTCTCGTGCCTCCAATTACCATGGATTGCTGCACAGATTCACCGTACCCCACTGCAAGGTGAAGCTTACAGCCCCGACTTTTGCCGATCTTATCAGTTACGAGCCGAAGTACTGGATGCTCCGTACAGCACTGTTTCGAGTCCTATTATCAGATGGCGTGATGGCGTCCCCGTGTGGACATGAGGGGTGTTGGTTTTATTGCCGAAGACCTTCCCTGACTCTTGTTTACGGAAGACGTTGACTCTCAACAGCTCAATTCTCGCTCCTCCAACCAGGTACTAACTACTCACATCTCCTTTTCATTCGAACCACCAAGCATAGTGTGGCGCAACGGTTCTGTTATCGTCTTGGCGTGTTTTTGTTGAAAGAAGCACTGCACAGGTCACTGAGGACTCGAGCAGAAGACATTCATCTGCGTTTCCCACGCTGAAAAGGAACGGTACTAGAGCGAAAAACGTACAAAGAATTGTTAGTTTCGTTGCTCAGATCTCCTATGCGCTTCGGGACGGTTCCAAACAAACCTTTTAATCCACTACCCCTACCTCTGGAACCTTCTTGCTTCTCGCATCTTGATTCGTCTATTCTACACAACAATTCCGTGTTCTTTCTGTTTGCTTCCCTGTACTCCTCCCTTGCTTCTCGAATTTCCGTTTCGGATCTCAAACCATAGAAGTCAACCGCTTCTCCTGTCATATCAACCCATACCGCCATGTATCATTCTCTATACCACGACGAACCTACGACGAGAAATGTCTTTATTCAAAACAGAGGCCTTTCTGTTTTGTTTTTGATCCTAATCTTATCTCATTTAACCACTCCTACTGCGTCCATAACTCTTGACAGGCTTAGCCGTCATCGACGGAAATGCTTCACTGGTCTGTCGATGTGCATCCTGCAAAGCAACGGCCAAGCCTCACGAGGTTGCGGTCAGTGCGACGCAGACATTCGTGAGGCTCCTCTTCGCGAGCTTCGTTCACAGGAAGAGCTTGAACAGGTCGCTCGAGTCACGGGCGAGCGAGTCATTGCCATGGTTCCTGATCGAATCTTTTTCGCTAAGCGCGTGAGATCTAGTATTCCCTTCTGGGAATATATCGACGCCGCAATCGTGTATGAAGGAACCCCAGAACGGCCAGAAGACTTTTTGAACGAGAATATTGCAAACGAAACCATGGATCTGCTCTTCAATTATTCTCTGGAAGAGAGCGAACCGAATCGCCTGTACAACTTTTACGATAACGAGGTCCCAGAAAATCTATGCAGTAAAAGGGGGCCGCGTCGTAACGATGAAGGAGATTGCACCTTGCAGCACTTCATTCCATTCAACGTATTTCGGATTAATGCATCTCTGGCACAAGGATTGCGTGCAACGGCAAGCCGTTTCCATGATCCAAAAGCAACGCCAAAGGAAGAGGAGAAAAACTCCTTCCGCCCACAATACAAGATTCAGTCTATTGGCAGAATGTGGGCGTGCGCTACAAACGAAATTCCTACACCGCCACCCGGTACTACGAATTCGAGTTCTAACATACGCCAGCTCTTCATCACTTCTGAGCGATGTCTCAAAGAGCGAACGTGTATACCTGTGGGCGGGCACTCTGTGTGGTCTGCACTTGGTCGTATCAACTCTTCAAAGCCTCCATCCGATCGAAAGTACTTGTTCATCACTGCACCTATGGATTCCTACGCTTTGTTTCCCGAATTGAGCATGGGGGCGTCCGCGGAAATAACCGCCTTGGCTGTCATGATGGCCATTGCAGAAACTGTAGCTTCATATTGGCGGACAAGGGCGGATGAAAGAGAATTCAAGCGCCAACCGGTTTACTTTGCGTTTAACGGGCAATCATGGGGCTACGCAGGCTCATCCCAGTTCCTGAAAGACGTTTTGGAATTTAGATGTGAGAAAGAGAATGATGCCTCCAAGAACCAGGTTGGATGTAAAGAACCGGAGATAGACAGTCTAAAGTTTAAGGTCTTCCAAGGTGCAGACATCCAAGTCCTCAACATAGGCCAACTGATCACACCATCCACAGGCGGTGATAGCACATCATCAACAGAGTTCTTCAGCCATTATCAAGATGGCACCAGCCAAGAGCTTTCCAGTATCCTCAACTCATCGTTTCGCGCTCGTGTTAGAAGCGGGTTATCCCTTGAACGTGGCGGGCTTGTCAATGATAGCGACTTTCTGACACCCATTGATGCGTCTCAAAGTTTCAGATACTACTATGAGGACCGACTTGATGTGTTGAGCTTAACAAACTATCGGTTAAACTTCAGGACTGGTATTTACCATTCGAAGCTTGACGGCGAGTCGCGTATAAGTGAAGAAGGCCAGCGACGGCCGGTTTACGAAGCTGCAAGCGCGATCGCGTCCGCGGTCATTGGTATTGCGCTCGGTGACGAAGAACCCGTGCAGATCAATGCCAAAACGGTAGACAACATTATCACATGTATGACCGGGAACTGGACAAATTGTCCAATGGCCAAAGACTACTTGGGAGATGAATACGAAAACACCACAGTTTCGCCCGGAAACTATGCTGGGTCCTACTTCCCACTTCGTAACCTTCGATCCGCGAACCCAAGCGCAGAGGCAAAGCTTTCATTTATTCGAGCATTCTTTGCGCATCATAATCGTTACAACAGCAGCGAGATCAGGTGCGACGCTGAACAGGACTGTGAAAAGTTTGCTGGCAAGCTGAACAAAGAAACATCCCCACTGTCTCAACGCAACTTCCAGGTAGCACACTGTGCGCGACGAAGATGTGTGGCATCAGATACATATACACACCGAGCATTTGGAAGTGGGATTGAAATAGATGACCCTGAAGGACGTTTCAAAGTTGTGAATGGTGATGCGGAGGTAGAGAATAACGGAACAAACCCTCGTCAGGGAGACTGGACGGAAAGCTTGTGGGATCCCGACATTGGATTTTGCGGGTACGTGGAAGATAGCGGACTCTATTCCGGAGTTATACTTGGTGTCGGTTTAGGTCTGACCTTGCTTAGCTTTGCGCTTACGTACTGGATGGACCGAGCGCTTTTCGAAGATAAGGAACCAGAAGTACGACAAGAATACGGGCTCACAACTGGAGAGTCTATGGTACCCCCGGTGTAACCATAGCAAGATAATCGTACAATCACCAAGTATGGTTCTGCATCCATGCCATTATTGATTTGCAGTGGTTTCCCGATGTGGAAGTCGAGAATTGGCAAATTGTTCTTGTGGCACGTATCCGTGTTGCATGGGAGAGAGAAAGAAGCAAGTTATCGAGAGTTAATCTCCCACTGCAAGTTTGCGAAAAGTCATACATTCTCCAATAGATAATCTCTATCATGGTATCAGGGCATCGACTGTGCTCGAGAAGCCCACTCCCCATCGCGTTCATGTACTTCACCATCATTTCTTCTTGCTCTAATGGGATGTTCGCATTCGATTTCCCGATACTATACATGAAATGTGCATTCATGAAGAGAGCGGCGCCTCCGCAGTCTTCCACACATCTCTTCCACATATTTCCGCGCAGCGTAAAGTCAGCTTCCAAACCGCACATTATGGTAAGAATTACAGACGCGAGATGATCAATATTCTTTCCGTCGGCGGACGATAGCGAGGGAGGTCCTCTAGAGACCAACTGGTCAGTCAGACGTAATACAGAAGTTGAGAAGTTAGAATCAACAGACGTGGATAAGCTACTCATTCCTGTCTTCGAAGATGGCCTTATAAGGTATCCTCCGCTGTCAATGCATGATTGCCCGACATCGAACAGGAAGTGAAACAGGAGGGATGCATGCGGAGAAGCGTGGACCGATGCCTCTATAACAGTCTCGAATAAGAGGGGCCTGTCCAGTAAACCACCTTGGAATAGTATTTTGCACGCGCTGATCGACTCGAAGCTGGCTTTGTCATGTAGCATCCACGCATACGCAAGAGCGTCAATGGAGGCCACAGTCTTGTCGTCCCGCACCCGGTCTTTGATTGCTTTTGGCGCGCTTAAGCCAAAATGGTCGTCTTTTGTGAGAAGTGTCCATGTGAGGGGAAGCAACTTCTTTGCTATTCTCTCAGCTTCCGTGGGTGTGATGCCCCCTCCGACGCTCAACAGACAGCCTTTCCGCAGAATGCATCTTGACAGAAGGTCTAGAATGACTTGAGCATCATTAAGACAGGCCAGCAGACCAGAGGCTTCTCTCATCATTAGAAGAATGCAGATCGGCTTAAAGAGAGAATTCAGTCCCATCCACTCCGCGCATGCATTTGCGGCTACTCTCCCTTTCACCGCTGTAGCGTCAGCGTCCAAAAATGTCTTCTCTTTGTTAGCGACGTTTAGCAGATGCCGTGCTTCCCGTTTTACGAAACCACTGTCATTGTTTGCCCACTTTAACAGTCGTGCGATTGAGTGACTCAAAGATGCCAGGGCCTGGCACGCTCTGAAATCTTCTGCTGTGGTTATAACCATACACGACATTTCACGATTACTTTGGGCAGCAACGCACTTCAGCTGCTCGTAGAAGGACTTGTCGAATGGAACGGGCGTCAGAGTCAACGCCGATGCTACAAAATGCCCAGCAGCTGCTCTGTGTAGGATTGACATGGACTTCCCATTCCCAGCTACAGCCTTTGCAGCTTTTAGCACTTGTGGTATCAGGCCCACAATTTGATCTTTTGCAAACTCATTTTTCCTTTTGTCGTTGCCTTTTCTGTTGTCGAAGTCCTTCTGATCTTCGCTCGGGTTGGGATCCTCCAAAACGTTTAAGGTCAGGCAATGAACATATGCCTCCAACGTTAGGTAGGCCTCTACGGTAACATCACCATCCACGTCGTACGTGAGTCGACATATAGCCTGAACGTACGCAGAAATCGCGCTGTAACCATTCGCACGAGTCAGAAACGATCGAAACAAACGAAGCACACCCTTCGCTGTTTCTCGTTCCAAGCCTCTCAACTGAAAAGGTGAATCTCGAAGGGCCCAGTTGAGATGAACGGCGACGTCTAAGAGAAAGTTCTCTGAAAGAACTCGCTCATCAAACGAGCTGATAGCATCTTTTTCAACCCAATTAGATTTAGAGATGAATAGAGCAAGTATGTCACATGCGAGCATTGTAGTTGAAGAAGACAACTTATCCTTTCCAACAGCTAGTTGCATCAACGTGTTCAGAATTCGAGACACGGGCGGCGAATCCTGCTCTTTGATGACGCGGAGAACCAGGTCAGATGCTTTTAAAACTATTATGCGACATGCATTCAAAGAACGTTTTGCAAAGCTCAGTGTGCTGATGCTCGTGTGCAGTGCTGAAGCAATGTCAAGCAGGACAGTAACGCAATGGACTTGACCAAGAACTTGAACTAACGGAGAAGTGGGTTGTTGCTGAATATGAGAGGAGTAGAAGTCTGACGAAAAGTAGAGATCCCGAACTAGCATGTTCTCTTCAAACGAAGGAACGGGCTGAAGCAAGGCCTCAACAGCCTCTAGGTAGGCCACCTGATTAGTGATAGCCGAATGAAACGTATCCGCGGCGGGGAGTGGTGCAAACACCAACTTCATGCCTCCTGATCGCAGCATAGGTTCCGTAACATGCTCGGCATGTAAGGATATCAAGGCAGTAAGAACACGGAGAGCGACAATGCGCTGCGAAAGAACGGTGGATCGCGTAAGCACTAAGAGATCCGCAAGAGTGTATCCTGCACTTGCTGGTGAGGTGCCGTGATGGTGCAAACCCTTGTGAGTGGGGAGCGACTGGATTTGTTCAGCAGTTAAAACGTTTCCTGTTAGATCGAAGCGTTCAGTAGCAATGGGTCCCATATCTTCCACGGCCGCACTAAGGACTTCATCGACAACTGTTTGTGTCTGGAGGGGTTCGGTGGCGTCGGTCATCCACATGGACTTTGCGCGTTCAAATTGATCTGCATCTTGTTGGTGTTCGTTGGAGTTGTGTGGGCTACGTTTGAAACTGTCTGACAAGGAGGCCGACTTTGGTGAAGCAGTATGGGCTGAGCCGCGTGACAGTTGTTGCTTCTGTATACTATCAGTGCCTCCGGGAGGCAATGAGGGGGATACGGCGGGCGGCAAAGGCGGTTTGGGTTCGTTGGATACTGGAGAAGACTTGGCGCGTCGCTTCTTTAAAAAAGCAATGCTCTGAGGGCTGAGTGTGGAATAGATTTGTTGCTGCGCTTCGCGAATCTGCTGCACGGACATGGCGGCGAGCATGGACGAGGCTTCCTGTTTTAGGGTGACAGCGGCGTGGTTTCCGTTCGTCGGGTTGGAACTATCGCGCTTGGGGTTTGCAGATGGCGCTTCGCCGCTATGAGATTGTTGCTCCTGTCGCAGGGCAGGATGAGATGGATTTGTGGCGTGCTGTGAGGCAGCAGCGAACACAGATGCAGTGTTTGGTTTGACTTGAAACGGAGTGGGAAAGGACTGTTGAGGGGTGCGGGATGACGCGCTTTGATTCCTTCGTCGAGCACGAGAGCGTTTTCCAACGGAGCGTTCTTCGATGGGCGGCAAAAGTGCAGAAGACTGCGTTTCGGATTCGGTAGCATTGGACAAAGCGGCTAGGTAGCGCTCGTCAAGATGTGAGGGAACATGCTCTGAAAGAGCGTGTGAGTCACGGAGGAATTCGAGCTGGTCGCGGAGCAGATCTTCGTGGGAGTGCAGGGCTGAAGCGCGTGCACGCATCTGCGTGGGCGTTGGCGCGGGCATGCTCGCGATGGCGGCCGTGTGAACGTTGATCTGCGTCGCGAACACTGGCAGCTGCGGCTGCAGACAGTAGTGCAAGTCAGAAACAGGCGGGGATGACAGAGAAGCGTTGTAGCATGCGGATGTTGTAGCCGCGGCTGGACGAGTTCCATGCCTTCGAGGCGGGCTTCTAACTTCACTCTTGGGAGACTATGACGTCTTGTTCATGTAGAACACGTTCAAGTGTAGACGGCCGAGCGACGTGATCCCAACGCTGAAGGGTTACCCTTACTCATGTACAGCACACACAAATTGAAAGCAGTGAACACGCGTTTAGCGTTGCTGTGTATAACTTACACATGGGCAGTAACCTTCTGCTTATCATACGCCCTACGGCCTCATAAGCCAACCTCCACACCAAAAAAAAGGGCGATTGGTGAGCCGCAGATACGCAGCTGCTACAAATCTGCCCGCGCCAACCGGCGGCGGCCAATCAACGGCGCCGCCGGAGCGAAGCGCCGTCGCCCGACTGCGCACGGCTGCCGCTTCGCATCCACCCGCCGCCACACACGCCGTTTCACACGCAAATCTGCGCCGCCTCCCCGCGACAGCTGTCCCTCTCTGCCTGCTCTCATGCGCAGGACGTGTCCGACTGGTCGGCCGCGACCGCGCCCAACCACGCACCTCCGCCACCGCCGAGTTCCTTTTGTGCGCCCTCTCCTCCGTTCTCAAACTCCTGCGCGCTGGTCGCTCAACACCCCCTACCGCACCATTCGTTTTTCTCCTTCTTCTCCTCTTATTCTCCTCCTCCACACCCTCAACTCTTTCCGCCACCGCCCGCTACTCGTGCCCTCGGGTCCGTGAAGGTCGTGCTCTCTAACCATGGACGAGCAAGTTGTGCCGACGTTCAACCCGTCCGCCGCTCCGGCTGCTTCCCGCAACAGCAAGGCCCCGCGACGTGCGCACATCGTGAAAACCGACCTCTCCGCCCTCGCCCCCACTGCCGTCCCCTCCACACTGCCCTCCAAAGACCCCTCCGTTGCCACCGTCCCCGTACCATCTTTCACCACTCCATCCGATGCTTCCAACAAGAAAGAGCCCTGCTTCGACTCCCCGGCCGCCGAGTACCCCGGTAAACTGCGTTGGGAGACCCCACTGCGCGCCGGAAATTGGTCCGAGAACTGGGAAGGTGCCCGCGAGCTCGGGCTTCCTGTGTGTGTCCGCTCGGCACAGGTCCCCGCCGTCACTTCCGTCATTCGCGCTGTAGTTGCCGATGCTGTTGTGGCCTATGTGGGCCCGCATCTCCCGCGTCCCACCGTCGAGAAGTGGCTCTGTCTTCTCTTCGAGTACCTCGAGCTCAATGCCGACGAGCAAGTCCTTGTCGTCTGCGTGTTGCGCAATTACATTCGACATGGTGGTCGCTTCGTCGGACGCGGTGACTGGGCCCGTCCTCAACGTTGGGAATGCATCGTTGCAGTTGCCAGTTACTTTGCAGTCTTGCTCACCGAGGAGTTCCCGGGCCGTACCGCAATGGACCTCCGTGAGCTCTTGGGTCCCAACTTCCGTTTCGGTTCGGAACAGATTTCTTTCCTCAAGGCTGTGGACTGGCGCATCTCCATCGACGCATCCGAATTCAAGGAGGTGAAGGAAGTCTGCCAGAAGATCTTCGAGAACGACGTAACGGCTCAAGAGACTATGAAAGATTGGTTCAAGATCGATGCCGCTTTTGCCGAAACCAAACGCCGTGCCGCCGAAGAAGCTGCTGCTGCCGCCGCCGCCGCCATGGCCCACACCCCGTCTCCGATCGTTGGTAAGAAGCGTGCCTATGCCGCCATTGTCCCTGCTGACGATTCTGTTGTGCCAAGAATGGTTGTTCCTCGCCTTGATGGCGCACATGTCCACGCTGTTCCAGCCACCACTGCTGCATTCGTTCCAAGTATGTCTCATTGGATTCCACACTGGTGATATGCTTCATGTGCTACTCGAACTGAAGTACGTCATGCTTACTGTGCCCAACATCCGTCCCTGTCCTGTATCTTTTAGTGCACTACACGTGCGACATTCCGTTTCATTGTTATTCAAGATGTGCGTTGTCACTCTCTTATTTCTACAGGTGAAAGTGAATCCCTGCATTGCTCCTATGCCGTGCCAGGCGTGTCGAGCCACTGTTGCGGCTCAAAGCTCGCAACAGCGTGTCACGAGGACTCATGTATTTGCGAACCAGAATACCATCGCTCAGTTTGTTATGGTTTGTAAAGGTTTTACGTTTATCTTGTTCACTGTTTTGCTCCACTAGATAGCTATGTAACAACAGCCCTACTGCCACTTTGTAATTGCCAAAGATCTCTCCATTCGACGTGCTGCATGGATAAGCGCAACATTATTCGCGAGTTTTCTTGAACGAACTTGTCCGTATTCTTGTGCGCTGGATATTCGGGAATGAGAGCGGAGCTTCGGGCAGATTCTAGACAAACCACAAAAGAACAAGAAACCGTAAATGTACAATAATGTTGGACCAGCACTTCCGAGGCCTTTGTTTTAATCCAGTTCAGAGCGGAGTACCTTTGTTCGACCAACAACTCTTGATGAGAACAAGCTGTGGCAAGCTGTACAAAAAGTGGCCTATCCCTTTGCAAACAAGCGACCCAACATATCAATAGTTAACAGCAAATCAAACTGCGATCAAAATAGCATCCCCATGACCTGCACGAGTGGATGGAAAGATTGCTCCAAGAGATTCCAGAGTCTCTTTCACGTTCCGGTTATCATCCAAACCAAACCCCCGTAGTGAGGATTTCTCCCATCCCCTGTCTCTTCGACATTGAGAACGTGGGGGTTGAACCAGACGTCTCCCTGCTTAACATGGTTTACGTCCTGTCAGAGCGCAGTACACATGGTCCACAACGCACGGCAACATGACCGACATCATCCTTTTCCTTCTTCATGCTAGGTCTCTGTAAACCTATCACATGTAATCAACGAACAACGCTATGAGTCGACGCGATGACACAAAACGTTCAGCCTCTGTACCAGATTGTCAAATGTTGGTCTGCGCCTTGGATCGTCAGCGAAGCACTCAACAATCATTTCACGCAGCTCCGGGGCACATTGCTCTGGGGGAGGAGTTGGAAGCTTTTCTCCTCTGCTACCAACTTTGAAAACGATCTGCATGGGGTGATCGTCCCGCCACGGCTTTTCGCACATGACAAGTTCCCAAAGTATCACACCAAATGAGAAGACATCTGACTTCTCATTAAATGCATCTTGGCGAAGCAGTTCAGGTGCCATCCACTCCGGAGTGCCACCAGGGCCTGTGTTCACATACGAACCCGTTCTCAGACGGCTGAGACCAAAATCTGTGATTTTAACCTCGCGCACGTTCTTCCCCAACAGTACATTGGGTGATTTCACGTCCCGATGTATCACGATGGGATATTGAGAGTGCAAATGAGCCATACCCTTGGCAATCCCAAATGCAATCCAAACGGTCTTGATCAATGGAAAGGGTCCCAGTTGGTTACGGCGGCGTCTGTGAATCGCTCGGTACAGACTACCTCCTGGCATGAACTCTAGAATGATTGCCAGATTGGGACTATGAATGCAAGCCCCAATAAACTCCACAATGTTGGGATGGCGAAGCTTTGACATCAGCTTCATTTCCACCATAAACTCAGCCTTCAACGCCTGTGGGTCGTCCTCTTCAAGTTTTTGAAGAGTTTTGACTGCCACCATGCGTTGATTATACCGGCATTTGTAGACCTCACCAAATCCGCCTGCGCCGATCCTGGGCCCAAACACAATTCCTTTGAAGTCAATCGCCCAACTACCTCTCCACCGGTAGTCGAAAAACATTTGGGAAACCGTTTCTTCGCCTTCCGGCTGCTCAGCAAGCGGTTCGAAAAGCTCCCTGTTTTCGTTGCCTTCGCGTTTCATGAGAAGGTTTTCTGCAATTCGCAGGCGACATTCAGGATCGTTCCGCATTCCTGAACCAGCACCCGCGCCTTCGAACAAGTCATCTGCGTGAGCGGCATGGTCTCGCTCCTCAGGCTTGCTAACGCCAACGGCGAGAAGAATTTCGTCAAGAAGGACTGTTGCTGACTGGAAGTTATGTTCCCGACAGTCGACACCTTCCGTTGCGACCAGCCTTCTGGCAAGAGGAGTCAAATCACATGTTCTCCAGTATATCGGAACGACAAAGTTGCCAAGCGACTCAAAGTCACGACAAAACGCAAACGAAAAAGCTTCGGTGCACTCGACGGAATGAAAATAGTCATCAGACAAGAGTGCGAGGAATGTATGGCTTGATCTAACCGCGTCCATGATGTTGTTATCCACTACCCCACGTTTCCGAACGGAGATGTCGCGTGACTCTGCCACATGAATGCGGATCAAGGGATTCTTGGAACTGAGGTAGGCAATCATTTCATTGGCAGATTCCTTATCTGCCGGTGCGAAGGAGAAGAAAACATCGTAGTTGCGGGGTGGCATGAGGGGGGGTACAGCCGAAGTCTGTGTAAGAGCATCTTTGGTTTTCCGAAACATCTCAATGTCCTTGGTGATATCGGTGTCCGGCAAGAGAATCTTAACGGTTCGTAAGGGGAGACCCATATGCATCCAGGCATAGGCGACTTCCACGGCGGCCTTGACGAAATGCTTTCGAAGGGAAGGAGACAAAAGAGCGCCACTCAACGGAATGAGCACAGATTGAATTTGGACGTCACCTCCGATGACGGTAGTGAGGCATTTGACGATATCGAGGATAATGCTGTCGTCTCGCGTGAGCTCCTCCCCAGGATCTTCATAGACCAGGAGGCGCTTGTATTCGAAACCGGCGGGACGTGGTCTTGGAAGAGTGCGAGAAAGCCAGCAGTGGTAGTGGCGCCTATAGGATGGTTCAATCTTACTTTCACGCTCAAGGGAAGCGAGTGAAATGCCTGAGCGGTTAAGTGCTGCAAGCGATGAGTCGCGATTGGCCTTGTACTGGCCACGCTCTCGCAGGTAAACGATGAGAAGGTCGGTTTCGTCGTCCTTCGACAAGCCCTCGACCGAGCCTTGCAGCAGTTCTATCCGACCGGTATAGTCCTTTCGATGGACGTTTATGAAGTCCTTTCTGTAGAGTCCCAGAGTGTCTGGGCGGCCGTAACGGACGGGGGCAGGGTTGGGAGGGGCGGGACGAGAGTCGGCGTGGTAGGGCATTTGCAATGGGGAGGGGGCGACATGGGGCGCCCGTCGGGAGGGTTCTGCGCCGGGTCTCGCATTGTAGGTTTGGTGAGCGGGGGCACGAGGGTTTCGTGAGGACTGGGCTACGGGCTGTGCAGAGGCGGCGAGTGCCTGAGATGTGTAGCCATTTGGAGTTCGTCGAGCGCGATGGAGGTTATCTGGGTGGATCCTTGGGGCGCCTCTCTGGGGCAAGTTACGTGGATCAAAGTCAATGCGGTCATTGGGGGGAGCGGTTTGTCGGTGGGCGCTTCGATCGTTGGGGGTGCGCTGTTGATCGCGTTTGCGTCGGGAGCGTTTGCCGCGGCGCGGGCGGGTGAAGGGGGAGTCTGAGGGGGAGGAGTTGCGCGAGGAGCTTAGACTGTTGCCCATAGCTAGGTGGAGGCGGGAGAGCAACAGCTCAGACGAGGTGTGGGAAGATGGCAAGAACCGTTAAATGGTGGGGGGGGGGTCCTATAAGGTGGCGGGTTGACAAGAGGGGGGAATGAGAAAGTGAGGGTTGAGGGGAAGGAGGAAAGAAGAGCGAGGTAGGAATGAAGGTGGGAAAAGGGAGGAGTGAGGGGTGAGGGGTGAGGGGTGAGGCGGAGAGAAAGTGAGGAAAGAATGGGATATGGGGAGAGGGGGGGTTTGGTGGGGGTTTGGTGGGGGGTTGGGTGGGTGGGTATTGTAGAGAGTGAAGGCGAGCGGGGTTGAGAAGGATGGGGAGAGACACGAGAGCGCTCAGTTAGTGTGGCAGTTTAAGAAGGGGGGGGTTTGGTGGGGAGGGGGGGGGGGGGGGTTCGTGGGGGTGGAGTAGAACGGTGGGGTGGGGTGGGGTGGGGGGGGAGGGGTGAGAGTGGGGCTGCGAGTGTGTACGGGGTCGGCGGGGCAGTGGCGAAAAGCAGTGAGCAGCATGGGAGTGCCGCAGCGGCGTAGCGCAGGCTTGGCGCGAAGCGCCAGTGCCACAAGCGGGCCGTGTGCTACCGCGCGGTTACTGTGCGCCACGCACCCACGCAGCGCTGCGCGTCGGCCAATGGCAGCGCCGCAGCGCGCAGAGGCACGGACAGTCGATAGCCGCCCTACCGCGGTAGCCGCAACGCGCCATACGTAAGCGCTGGCGCGTTCTGGCGCGTTCTGGCGCGCTGGCACTCGTGAGCTGGCGGCGTGACGCTCCCCCCCCTCCCCCCACCAACTTCACCCACCCCCTGTCCCCCGCCTCCACCCCCACTGCGGCTCAATCACACCAGCCCTTGCTCGCGTGTCTCCTTCGAACCTCCAACTGTCCCCCCGCCCTCGTCGCCCACGTCGACACCGATCATTCTCTGTCTCCGCTCTGTTTCCTTCTGTGTGCCAATGGTAGCTTTGCGTGACACGTAGCCGCGCGCTATCATCTCGCTCCGATTCACCCCTTCAAGGGGTGAATGAACCGTCCGCGCTGTTGCAGCACTCCTTTCGATGCCCGCAGAAGGTTAGCAAGCGCTTCCCACCACCTCTGTCCCAAACTGGTACCCCGTCCACCTGCTCTTTCCCAAAGCCACCTTCACATCAACTAATCTATTGCCGCAGTGTCTACACAGCTTGTTGCATTCATCATCTGGGGGAATGCATTTCCGCCAAGTTCACCATTTTGCCTCGAGTCCAAAACATGGTGTGACAAGCTTGGAGGCAATCGGCAGCCACGTTACTGAACCTCGTCCGCCTGTGACAATTGCGTACACCCACCACACCATGACCACCACCACGCCGTGGCTAGCTCCCGCGCAAGACGCTCAAGAACGAGCAAACACCTCTTGTTGCCCTGGTAGCCTTACCGACCGTACCAAAGCTTCTACTGTACGTTCGAGACAGCCTTGCTGAATGCGCCACAGCAAAAAAGAATATCAAGAGTTTAGTAATTTTTTGAGGATTCACCACGGAGTCCATCACAAACTCACTGCTGTACATGCGTCAATTCTGGACACGCAGCAGCAAAACAAACTCCCTCTGTCTGCTGTTGAGCGCGCTTGAGCGAACAATTACCCGACGTGCTGATGTCTCCCGATGCCACCAACTGGCGATTACAGTCGTCTTGCTCTCAAGTACCTTTGGTATCAACGTTACCAAAGGTACCAAAGGTACCCATGTATCATATTCGTGTAATAATGTAATGGGCATTGGGCACGTTTCTGTTCATTGCGTATTCATGAAAAGTCTTTGGAGAATGCACCGGGCGCTCAGTTTCTGAGGCCGCGGGGCACGTCGGAAAGAGGACAATTCTTGCAATCGATTCATCAGGTGTAGTGAGAGCTACGCCTTGCAATGCATCAGATGCATATCTCAAGTCTCCTGACACTGCACTCTCCTTAACATGACGCAGAACAGAAATGGCATCACCGAGCTCGCTTTTATGCTTATCCATTTCAATGGGTGGTGGTTGCACCCAGTACGTCAAGGCACACTATGGTATCTTGCAACTCACTATCTCCAACATTCTTGAGCATGGAAGATATTGAGTTGTATACTTTATACACTTGTGGATCTACGGAGCCTGCTAGCTAGTAGAGACGATGCGGGTCGGCACCGCGATGAATACGAGAGGCGGCATCAGGGTTTGTTTGATGAGCCGGCGTTGGGGTTTCTTTTCGCTCTAGAAGCACACTACTGGTTTGATCCCGTTCTTCGAGAGTGGTTGTTATTCATGCTGTCGGGTGTAAATGTCTGGGTTGTAGTCTTGGGCAGTACAGTATATACTTGGAGCGATAACCTTCTCCACTGTGTGGTGATCCTTCGATAAAAGCAGCACTATCAATCTCATGGAGGGCAAAAGAAAGTCCGGTGTCAGCTTTGAACGCAAGATAGCCGCCACTATTGAAACGCCAGTATCGAGAGATGTTCAAGAGTGACTGCTTTTTTAGATAACCCCTAGATACCAGACACGACCTGGGCTGAGCTGAAAGAATGGAACGCTGGCATGCATAGCAAGAAGCGAGCGGCTGAGCCGTTCAAAGGGCTTTGTTTTTCCAGATGTACCCGAAGGTATGGAGTGTTATCGAAGAGTGAGAACAGAAGGTTAAACGACAGACTGTTTTCTGCACGGCAGCTCTCGCCTTCGATGCGATGTCCTTCTCTCTCTCTCTCTCTTTATGGGTGCCTATGTCTAATTCCTACATAGCGCAGATCGTTTCTTTTCAAAGAAGCGTTCTCTCACTAGGTAGACCACCACGTTTTCAGGCCATTTGATGTCCTACCTTTGGTACATCGTGTGCCGTGCCTCATCCACCTGGTCATCGCAGTTATCCCTATACCACCTGCGCGTGCAAACAGAGGGCCGTTCTTAACAGGAGAGAAGGTTCAAGAAAATACTGTCATCTTAATTTCAAGACAGGTAGGGCTCTGCGCCGTGCTCGTGATCTCTAGGTTGGAACTTAAGCGATCTTCTGAACTTCCACTATGTGCGTCACCTACTTCTTCCCGCGCATTGTCCTCCTCGTCACGTTTGTAGCATCGCTTGCGCACGCCGCCACCCGAGTGTACTATCTCTCCATCGAGCCCACGCGCTGGGATTACTACCCGAGTACCGCGCGTTCCCCACGCCACATCGACCGCTGCACAGCAGCTCCATTCGACGCCAACCAACGTCTGTTTGTCGGTGTGCCACCGCTGTCCGCGCTCCCTTTCACACCTACTTCCGTGTACCACAAGCTCGTGTTCCGTCAGTACACGCCCGCCTTCACAGCGCGCATCACCCGCCGTCGCCACGAGCATCACCTCGCCTTACTCGGCCCCGTGCTCCGCGCCGCCGTCGGCGATTTGCTCGTCGTCGTTCTACGCGCCCCGCCGCGCTTTGCAGCGTCTCATGTGTTTCCCATTGCATTTCATCTTAACGGCTTGCAACATGTCGGTGTACATGCCTTGCTCACGCGTCCGCGCCAGGTGATCACGCTGCGCTTCCGCGTCACCGCTGCCGCAGCGGCCGCGCGTGGTGCGCACGTCGATTCGCGCATGTCGTTATATCGGGCCACCCTGCGCGGCAGCGCACCGGATGGTAGTGCCGGGGTTTACCGGGGTTTGTTGGGACCGGCCGTAGTATATCGTCGCAACGCGCTTTCAAAACGCGGACTGCCGCGCGCGGTGCCCCACGAGCTGTTTGCGGTGTTGTGGGTGGGCGACGAGAATGTGGCTGATGAACAGGGCGATGAAAGGGAGAGTAATCTTATGCACTCCGTTAATGGCCGCGTGTTCTGTGCGCTGCCGGCGTTTGAGATGCAGGAGGGGCGGCGCACCAGGTTTTACCTTGGTGCGGTGGGCAATGAAGTCGATGTGCATACCGCGCATGTGCATGGCTTGGTGGGCGTTACGGCTGGAGGTGAGCATGTGGATTCGATACGTTTGTTGCCGGGCTCCACTGCTGTGGTGGAGATTGTGCCGGATAATGTTGGCGTGTGGTTGTTTCATTGTCATGTCAACGATCATCTACATGCCGGTATGCAAGCGTTGCTGTCCGTGCGTCCGGCTGCTACTGGTGTTGCAAAGCGTGCGAAGGCGGTGTCGTCGTTCGTGCCGAGTAGACGCCGCGTGTACTATGTGCAGGCAGAAGATGTTGAGTGGGATTATGCACCGCTTGGACGTAATCGTTGTGATCGCAAGGCGTTTGGGGATGATGAGCTCATTTTTGTGGATGATCGCTTCGAGATTGATGTTGGAAACAATGTGACCGCGTTTGCAATCGGCTCCAAGTATATCAAGACCCGCTTCATTGAGTACACTGACCACTCGTTTTCGGAGCGTGTCAAACGAGATGGTGCGGACGCACACCTCGGGTTGATGGGTCCCGTGCTGCGCGCGCGTGTTGGTGAGGAGATTGTTATTCACTTTCGTAATAATGCGTCGGTGCCCGTTTCTATGCATCCGCACGGCGTACTGTATGATAAAGCCAACGAGGGAGCGCCTTATAGCGATGGGAGCTCCCGTCGTGAGAAGCGTGATGATCGCATTCCAACGGGCGGCAGCTACACGTATCGCTGGCAGGTTCCGCTGCGTGCGGGACCGGGACCGGGTGAGAGACAGCATACCAAGTTGTGGATTTACCACAGCCATCGCAACGAGATTATGGATACGTATGCTGGCTTGTTTGGGGCCATTGTTGTGGTGACGAGCGACACTGCATATGATGAGGAGACGCTGTTGCCCACAGATGGTACCATAGAGGTGTTTTTGCATATGAGCGTTATTAACGAAGCTGGTAGTTTCCACTTTGAACGCAATGTGTTGCGCAGCGAGCGAAATAGGCGCCTCACCGACGAACAGCTTGACGCTCTCATGGATGACGAGGAGTTTGAGGAGTCTAACTTGATGCATTCTATCAATGGCTTCCTCTACTGCAATGGACCGCTCATCACCCTTTCGAAAGGACAGCCCACTCGCTTCTACTTTTACTCTCTAGGCACTGAAGGTATGATGCATCTCTTCCGGCTGCGATGCGGCAGCGCATTCTTTCTACTAACTTCTAATGTGTGTTGCGTTTCTTCTGTATGCGCGCCATTGCGTTCGTTCTAGTTGACGTACACACACCAATGATCGGCAACGAGCCTCTGCGCCTCGACGTGGAGTCCAGTCGCGGCTCGGGCACTCTCTTGGCGGGCTCGTTCTCAAGCGCGCTTGTGTTCCCGCGTCGCAGTGGAGTGAACGAACTGCGATGCAACGTGAATGACCACGTCATCGCGGGCATGAGAGCCTTTTATTTTGTCAAGGACATTCTGGACGTAAGCGATCTCGATTCGGATGACGTCGATATGACCCATTATATCGCTGCCGATGAGATTGACTGGGACTACACACCTCTTGGAAAGGACGGCTGCACCGGCGCCCCTTTTGGTGAGGGCGAGAAAGTCTTTACGGAACCTGGTCCGTTTACTCCGGGCTCGCGATATATCAAGGCCGTCTATCGAGAGTACCGTGACTCGTCATTTTCCCGTCTGAAAGGGAACGGGAAGCGCTCGTTCGCCGGCGTAGTGGGTCCGCTGCTGCACTTCGAGGTGGGAGAAGTCGTGCGAATCGTTTTCCAGAACAACTTGCGATTCGGGGCCAACATCAATTTCGTTGGCCTGGACATGCTCAACTCTTCTATGTCCGCTGTTTCACCGGGCGACAAGGTGACTTACATTTTCCGTGTGCGTCGCGAGGCGGGACCGTCAAAATCAGACCTTAGTGCTGTGCCGTACGTATACTATTCATCCGTGGACCCCATTGCTCACACCGCGGCGGGCCTCACTGGTGTCATTGCGGTGACCAGACGAGGTGGGCTGCAAAAGGCGAGGAGGCTGCCTAAGGGTACGAGTAGAGCATACCCATTACTTCTCAATATTTTCAGGGAGAATGAGTCACCCTTGATTCGGAGAAGCATACGGAACTTTGCTCTGGAGTCAAGCAACATCACAACAACGGTTCTCGAGGAACTCGGTGAAGATGGGGATTGGTTGGAAAGGAATGCCATGCACAGTATCAATGGATACTTGTACGGCAACAACCCGCTCATTAGAGCCAGGGCCCAGTCGGTGATCCGTTTCTATGTGTTTGGATACGGCAGCGAGGCGTCAATGCACTCGCCAGTCTGGATGGGTCAGATCGTACGAAGAACGGTGATCAGGGGAAACACAGCTAATGGAGTGCAGATCCTGCCATTCAATGCAGAGACTGTGGATATGAAAGCGGTGAACAAAGGAAAGTGGCCGATCATCTGTATGGTTGCGGATCATGTTCTCGGAGGGATGAAGCTGTGCATGAGGGTCACCTGACGTCCATCTACTCCGTTTATGTCGATGCCATGGTGTAACTGCAACCGTTCTTGCTCTCTCTCTCTGTCCTACCTTGCGACTAACCGGAAGGGTCAGTTTGTGCAGCAACTGGGATACACTTGGCCAATACTGTTCTTTCTGACAGATCGACGACCGTCATGTCTTGACGCAAGGCGGTGGACCTCCCTAGTTAAATACGCTACTGGTTCTCATCATTACGACCATTCCACTACTCTGCGACCCTTTACGGCCTCCTCTCCTCCATTGTCAACGCCAGACAGTGTAACACGTTACACTATTTTCATCCCGCTTTCTATTTGACGTCCACGTCAATTCATTCAAAGTAAATGACTTAGCAAGTTATTGCGGACATATAGTTACGAAACGCTTCTGAGAATGTGCCATCATCATGGACAAAATCTCGAGTAGGTTGCCATTGCGCCTCGTTCGTGCTCGAATGTTTCATGAGCGTTACCCATTCATAACCTCGACCTCTTCGGCGGTGCGAAAGAATACGATCAACTTTGAACAGAGGCACAGCAGCCGTAGAGACAACAGGTACAGGAGTAGTTCGCACTTTTTGAGCAATATCAGCAGGTTGCTCCCGATGATGCTTCGTGCGCGACACATGCACCACGGGATAAATACGAATATAAGATGGAAGCTCCAGACGGATGGCATTTCTCCCAACCAACTTTACAACCTTAAACGGATCATGTCTTCCTAGCGGATAATTCTGAGAACTGCTGCGCTTGGCTGTAGGAATCCTTGAACAAGCTGTATGATATCCAAACACGATCTCCTGTCATATATGACGGCCGTCGGAAATGAACGCTAGATTTCGCAATCTGTTTGGCTTTGGCAAGTTGATGAGCATATTGTGCGTCTGCCATCCAGCGTTGTAAGCAATTACGAAAATCAGATAAGGAATCAAGAGTTATGCTTCCGAAGCCGAATACCCAAAGGGCCTCTGGGCTTCCATTCCAAGTCTACCTGTTTGATGGCATGCGGAGCGTTACCCCACAAAGCTTCATAAGTTCTTCTCAGAACTGAGAAGAAAACTTCGGATCTCTGTCAAAAATGATCTCGCCGGACAAACCGTTGTGGAGAAAAATGTGCGTGAAGGAGGAAAAGGTTAAGTCTTGAGCCTGATCGGAGTCATTACAAGCAATCGTCGAGACAAACGATGCACTCAAGTTCCAATTGCATCAAATCCGTGTGGAGAGGATGAAAGTTTTGCGATGACTGTGGAGCAACGCCTTTTTGGCGGACTTGGTGAAAATGCTCTTCATATGAGGTTGATCCCCCTTGGGATTATGGTGCTCATTATATGAGTTTTCCCTAGGAAGGGGTGTGTCAGGATGGCCCCTGCAAGAGGATGGCTCCCCGATGGATTGGTTATGAATAGCCCTGTATGGGTGTAACGCGTGGTACGCGTGGGAAATTTTGGCTCCGATTTCGGGATTTTATTACTCAGTTTTTACTTTGGCCCTGACACTGCGATTTCCACGTGTATGGCCCTTAGAAAGGTGTGCACTAATTTACTTAATTAGTTTAGATAATTCTAATGAATCCCACTCAAGGACGAGTGACCTCGCGGTCACGAATCCAAAGTAAACTCAATCAATTGTGGCTGTACCTACAATTGCCTCGGGTTACGACTCTTTGAGGAGAGTATCCAAGAGTAGATTCCATTTAGCTATCCCCTTGGAAACGCTCAAATTATCTGTATCACACTGCCCGTGGGGCTTTTTACTCTATGGTTATTATTGTTTGTATTTCCCTTCAAAGACAAATTTCTAGCCCTGTATAAGAATATTTCTTTTTTTATTCGCCAGTTTTCTTCGTTGCTACTGCTTTAATGTGCAGAACCCTCTTCCTCTTTTTGATGGTTTCATTTTCCACTTTTGGAGCTTTTCAATGGTTATAACAAATCAGTTACTAAATTCAATATCTAATCAGAGCTTTTCTAGGTCAGTTCTGTAAACATTCTAAAACTTACGGCCCAATTACGGGTGAAACAGAGAGCTCTGTACAATTGGTTACCTTTCGAGAGAAAAGAACTTTCGAACCCTTGACCTGCACTTTTAAAAACCAATCTTTGCATTAAAAGTGGTTATCCGGCCTAAAAACCGGTATTAAAATTATTTATATGATTCTGTATCCATATGCGCTTACCTTTGTACCCATGTATGGGTAAACGTCGAGAAATTTGGGTATCGTGGAGTTACACTGTTGTTATTTTGTTTTTTTGTACCATTTGTGAGGTTTTTGAAAGCGTTTAGTTTGTTTGCCCGTTTTCCGGAAGTCTCTTGTTCGACTTTGTCGTTTTCCCGAACAGTTGGTAGTCTACTGCTGCATGAAGCAGCCTTACCCCAGTTCTAGGAATAGATCCAACCACGCCACTGGGCCGGCTCCGCCAGCCAGGACGAATTCAAGGATTTCAGAACACGTATATCGGGAAGATAACGATATCGATCCAGACAGTCGTAAAGCACCCTCAGTTGCATCTGTACCTAAGGAGATTATTACTGTTGATCAACCATCCGTGTTGGAAATGCCGTCCGCGGTTAGCCGCACGCGGTTTGAAGTAACTGAAATGCATCGTTTGGTGTCCCGCACGGATATCTCGAATGACATCCATGTGGATCTCTTAAAGAGTGTAACCGAAATTCGGCCTACAGTAGATGACGCCCGAGTGAGGGATGTTTGAGTTGATGTTCGTACCCTAGGACAGGATGTGAACTCCATTTTGGAAAGTCTTGGTACCACTACGGTTTTATACAGGAGTACTGCACTTTTCTGGAGGAATTCCGCAGCAGAGCGAACCGTTTTCAAGCAAGTTTGGATTCCTGGGAGGCATTAATTCTAATGGAAGAACGGGTTGACGCAAGAAGGAAGAATCCGACGTTTCGTAAGAATCGGTAAACTGCTCCTTAAACGGAACCACCGCAAGCCAAAAAGGGACGTTCACCTCCAAGAGGATTCATCGGACTCTGATTCGAATCACTCTTCATCGAGTTCGTCTTCCGGTTCTTGGTATTCTGAAGATTGACGTCGCTGGTGCCGTTCTTCACGGTCCAAGGCTACTTACACCTCTTAAGGGGCCATCCGCTCACGCGAGAAAGGTAGGAAGCATCTCGAACTGAGGGAGTTGAAGCCGACGAATCTTCTTTATTGGAAGCTACTGTCGTACCGTTATTATGGGTTGGATAATTCTTAAGGAGATCGTTCATCCCGTAGAACGGGTAAAGTCAAGGACTACATCAAGAGGGTGAGCATTACGCTACAGAAGAGAGAATTCTCAGGAGAGGACCCAATTCTGGTGCTTTATTTCCTTGCTTGGTTCGCCCAGGATTCCGATATCCTCGGTATGGGTGAAGCGCAGGCATATCTTGCCTTAACGTACTTTCTGAAGGGAACGGCAGAGTATCAATTTAACTCCATTCGCGGGTCGTCCCGAGCATCGGAAGGAGGATTTAAGTGTTGGCCCGAAGCGGTGCAGTATCTATTAAGGTCATACGCAACTAACAATGCGATCCAGGACGCTGCCCTTGTCCAACGTGACATCCGACAGAAGGCGACTGAGACCGAAGTGGTTTACTCACCACGGTTGAATAAAACGTTTCACCGGTGTGGAAACTTGTACTTCTCTCAGGAGAGATGTACCATGTTTGTGGATGGTTTAGATCCCTCGATTAGTGCATTAGTAGCCTGACATCGGGAATAAAAGAGAAAGATCACCTACCTGGAGTTGGTTCAATACGCCCAGACTGTGGGGGATATTTTGCGTGCTAGAAGGAACCCGAAGTCTCGGTCAAAGGCACTCCTCGCTGAAGGGTCTGATTTGCCACTGTCCCTAGTGCAAGGTAATACAACCCGCTCTGGTAATGATAACATCAACTTTCTTGGAAGTAACCCGAGTTCGGTGCTCACTTTCGATCTACCGTCTACATCTGTCCCGACTACGGAGGAAGATCCTACTTTTTACGTTCAGGGAAGACGTGTACCGAGGGCACTGCTCGCATATGCGAACAATGCCTCCCGGTTTTTTCACCCTGTATGGAGGGATACGACACCACGTCGTGTGCACCATCGTCCACAAGGAAATCTAGCAGCGCTGATTTCCTTTTTAGGTTACCTCGTAGGTCATAAGGCGCCAGACTGTACGTTCCCGCTGCAGGAGGGTTCTCGAATCATCGCCCAGTACGAGGCTCTAACCCCCGAACAAAAGGGACGTGTTCCTAGCAGATCCTATGAGAAACAGAAGCTCCTTCGAGTATAACTTGGTTCAAAGTTTCAGAACCCCGCACCTGCAATTGAGGAACAACCGGTTTCCCACGAAGTGGTGGTACCGCCTGCTGCGGAGCTTGCTTCGAAGAACTAGACTAGGGAGTCTCCCCTACGGGAGGGGCGTCTTCTAAGCCGAGGTTGAAGACGCCCAAGGTGTTGCAGCCTTGCTCCCCAGCTGTCAAGATCCTTTCGAAGAAAACGGCTGACACCGTGGTTAACCCGGGACACTTTGCTGTACTACGTCCCCCGTGTTTACGGTCCCGTAACTTCCGTATTCTGGATCGAGTTTTTGTGGTGCAATGCCCCAAAGGGGAAAAAAACTGAAAGACGTTCGGGATCTTCCTCTCACGAGGTGAACTCAGTTGGGTAGAGCCCTCCCAGGGGTGTCACGGCGAAGCCGGTTTGTAAGACCAGGGACGCCTGTCGCGACTTGCGCAGGGAGGTGAAGGCGAAGAATCGGTATCCGCGGGAGCGGAGTGTGATCCTCAGTAGAGATATGTTTCCACGTAAGTGGGGGTGTGTGGACGGATGCGCACACGAGGGCCGCGGATAGCGGGAGGTGCTACCCTATAATGGGAAAAAAGGAAGGGCGGAGAGGAGGAAGAGAGGACGAAGTGAGTTGCGAGAGCGACGGAGGCGAACGGCGATGTCGGTAACAATATCCCTATACAGGGCGAAACACCAATGCAATTGGAATAATATGACTCCCAGTGATGGGTCCCTTTAGATGTGCAAGGGGATTAGATGTCCCGTGGTTCACGGCGTTTCCCTCCAAGGAGAAGTAGAGCACGCGCGCAAGCGGTAACAACTAGAGCCAATTCCCCAGGTTGGGGTCGCTTGTTGGGGAAGTTTTATTGGTGCGAAGGCAGTGCGCCGTCGCACTAAGTACTAGCTTCCCAGAAATGGATGTGAAAATAATAAATGAAATTAACTAAAATACTCCACATTCCGTGGCAACATCCACTACTGTGGCCAACCGCCAATTGACCCAAAACCGTGTCCCACGTGTCCATATCCACCGTTGTGGGGCGTAGTTCATATACACACTACACAACCGATAATATCGGGAAAGCATTGAAGTACCAAGAATCCCTCCCTTAGGGCGTTGCACTTCATATCCCCCCCTAAGACGGGAAAACGGTCGCGGACACGGAGGATTCCCAGACGAAAATGGGTGATAAAAGCGCGTGCGCCATCTCCGGTTTTCCGGTAAATCCCTCTGCACCAGATTCACCACCCCCTTCTACTGCAGCTGTTATTTCCTCTCCTCGCCTCCGCACTTCCTTGTCACCGAGCGCACTCCGACAAACAACAACAACTACCCTCGAAGAGAGAGAAATGAACAACGACAACATCATCAACAACAACAGCCAACCTCTGAGATCTCTTGGGCGATACACCACCGGTTTCCGGTCAGTTACCCTGCCTCAGGGCGATCAACCTCCGGTACAACCGGGAAATGTGGCTGCTGCAGCCGACCATCTCTTCGCACTACCACCTTCGGTGGGATGCTCTGGAACCGCTCCGGTGGCCAACTGGCCAACTTACAACACCCTGGTGGGGCTCAACCCGATGAATCGGAATCACGCGTCGCGCCTGCGCCTTGCCCCGTGGTTTCACTCGGTCGCTGTCCTCAATGAGGGATTTTTCACCGCTTATGCAGATGGCTCAGACACTCTTCCGGGGGATCTGCCCAGAGCAGTCACCACATCGTGGGATTGGCGTCACCGGATTGCGATTCCGCGTCACCACCTCCGAAGGAATTCGGGCGAGACCGTCGCTGCAGCGCAGACCGCGTCGACGCGCATGGCATACCAACGGCAGAGCCGGGCTCCATTCGATGTACCGGTCTCGCCGGAGTTTGGCTTCGACGTTAGCCACTTCCGCACTCGCGGGGATGTTGGGTACGGCGAGAACCTGTTCCGCCTCGAGACACTTGCTTGGA
The DNA here is from genome assembly GCA_003194525.1 of Gracilariopsis chorda. Classification (NCBI taxonomy): domain Eukaryota; phylum Rhodophyta; class Florideophyceae; order Gracilariales; family Gracilariaceae; genus Gracilariopsis; species Gracilariopsis chorda. The sequence continues at coordinate 58,603 of NBIV01000232.1, forward strand.
GGAATTTCCCCGCAGCGCGGCAAGAAGCCCTTTGTTGGGAGCAACCGATTATTCGGGCGGAGTTCAGGTATCTTCCCCGGCAATACCGGTCTAATGTTCTCCAAAACTTCGTCCGCTATGAGCGGCGTTGGCGATCTCGATTCGGGTATTTCGTCCCGTATCAGAACGTGGAAATAGAGTGGATTGCGCCGCCTCACCGACTAGGTCGGTATGTAGCACTCCCCGAGTGGTGGCGCTTCCATGAAGCCTGCCGGGGGTGCTACATAGAACTCCCGCCGGTACTCACGTACCTCGGTTCGCTGCTCATGCAGGATCCCCGGTCGGGGTTGTGGTCCGTAGTGGTTACGGAGTGGGCGGCCCGCACTGCGGCTTATATCCTCAACGAGGCGTACGACCAGTATCGTCTCTGGTTCCTTCCACCGCGTGTGCGGGCAGCGATCCACAATTTGGATCTTCACATCCCCCTTGGGGGCCAGGCCAACAATGAAGAGGTCCTCCAAATACTTGGGTACCTCGACAGCGTTAGCTGGAGTGAGGTCCCGCTGGAGCAAAGCGGTTGTCTGGGCGGCGGCAGTGGTAACACCGGTGGTCCGGGACTGGGTAGAAACACCCTTGCGGCGGATTTTATCTACTTCGACCCCTGGGAGTTCCGGGAGATTTCCTCCGAGGAGGCGCGCGAGCTTTGCGATGCGCCCTGGCATGTGCCGGAAGACTACCCGGTGGGGTACGTCGATTCCGACGACTACTACCGCGCATACGGCCGGGATGACCCAATGGTCGATACCGAACCGGAAGAACACGGGTAGATGGACGTAGAGGAAACCGGCGCTAGCGCGGAAGCTTCCCCAGAGGGGGTACCTCCGGCCTAGCCGGCTGCTGACCCTTCGGCGGCGAGTGCCGGACCTTCTATCCCCAGCGGGGTGACGGCAAATGAAAACGAGATCATCGCACGTTTTCTCCTGGGTGCCGGTCTAAGCGCTGCCGAGGTATCGGGTGATGTCACCGCCATGTTGGACGCGTTGGCTTACCGCCTTGCGGATTGTTACGCCCCGGACGATGGGGGTGAGTGAAACCTCTAGTCCAGTTCCCTGATTCTTCTTTCCTGGCATCGCCAGCTAGTGTAGTATAGTGTTGTGGGGAGCTAGCTGCTCCCTTTGATAAACTTTCCCGTTTAAAACGGTGATTCTCGTTTGAGTTCCCCGTCTTCGACGGACCTTGCCTTGTTATCTTTTCCTATCGCCCTCCGCTCGCGCGGCAACGTTACCGAACTTGGGCATTTACCAGCGTGACTGGAGCTGCAGTTCCCGTTTGACGGTGGTATCGCACGACCTGCGACCGTGGGAGGTGTTCGATTGGCTCCCACGTATCCCCACTGGGGTCATACCCGTACCAGCGGACGCGGTATTGTAGAATACCATCCTGGGTCCAGGTGTGCTCGACAAGTCGGTCTACTACAAACTCTCGTTCGTAGACCTGCCGGCCGTGCCGGGTGGTGGTTGTACTCCCTTGTGAGGGTTGCCCACGGTGCGGTATAATGTCCCTTAGCAGGGTGTTCGGCGATAACTCTGGCGTTGCCGTGCGCTGTGGTAGCGGCCACTGCTTGTGCGGGAGGATACCCCTCAAGAGGGTGTTTGGCGTCATGGTTTTCACCGCCAAGTCATTCCCCATTGGGGCAGGGTCGTTTCCGCTTTCGCGGTATTGCGGGAGAACCGCCAGTCGGCGAGGGACTTGGGCTCCGCCTTTGCAGTTGAGCTCACGAACCGCGAGTCTGCGGGAAGACGACCGCTTCTGCAGAATCGGCGTTTCCACGATCCCCTGGGGGGTCCCGTGCGACACGGTGATTGGATGGCAAACTACGTCCCTGCCAGGCGCACGAGCGCTCTGCACCATACGTTCTGGCGATGCCGTGGTGTCCCCGGCTACTGACGGGTTGCCTGGGGATAACTCCGGTACACCGGTATTTCGGTCCAAATACCCCTTTGGGGGGTGCCGGGCAGGTGCCGATGACACCCTTTTCAGGGGCTTGGCCCCTAAGTGCGGTGCACCGTCTCCACGCGGGGGAGCAGCGTCCGGTATGACCGGTTTCGAGCGTGCGATGGCGCGCGCTTTTTCCAAGTTTCTCGGTTCTTCCCCGCAGCGTTGCGGACATTGGCGCAAATTATTCCCCGGATCGGGGGCTTTGATTCCGTCGAAGACGGGAGGCGTTTCCGGCGCTTGCGCACCAGTGTTCCATATGTTGCGTGTTTCCCGTTGTGACGGCGTTATCGTTCCTCGAAAACGAGTGTTCTCCTCCCCCTCCTTAGACGGAGCGGTGGGATAAGGGATAACACTCCCAGCCTGGCGGGTGTATATTCGCGCCAGGGGGACGGGCGTGGTAGGAACGGACGCTGAGAGGCCCGAATTACCCGGCTGGGGTGTGGTAGTACCGTAGGCCTAGTACTCCCGGAGGATTACGGTGTTGCAGAGTACGTAGAAACGGGATGTCCCGAATCCAGGATTACCTCTGAGGAGGGAGGGGGGCGAGCACGACACGATCACGGGAGATCCGCTCGTGTGCTCCGCCTATCTCTACAACGACAGTGTCGGCATTAACCGAGATGACCTTGAAGGGTCCGTCCGCCACAGGCGAGATTTTATGACGCTTCTCCCGCTCCGGGTGGTAATACTCCTTCCTGATGAAGACTTAGTTATTTGTCCGAATCGGGGGGGTCTTTCCTCGCAAGCGAGCATCAAAATCCCGCTTGTAAGCAGCTTGGGCCCGTGCCATAGACTTCCGCGCAGCGGGGACCAGCTTGGAAAGCCATTGCTTCCATTGCTGCCAGTAGATACCCACTGATGGGAAATTGTCCGAGGTAGCTTGGGGTTCCAGTGCCGCAGGCGGGGGTGTTCTAGATAGAACCAACTCGAATGGCGGAACTCCGGTAGTCCGGTGTACCTGCGTATTGTACGCGAAGGTTAACGCGTCAGCGTAGAGATCCCGATTCTTTGGGTAGTCAGCGACGTAGGAACGTAGCACCGCGAGTAGGGTCCGGTTAAACCGTTCAACGTGCCCATTACACTGGGGGTGGTAGGTAGTCCTGAACAAGTTCTTGAAATCCAGGATGCGACAAACATCCTGGAAGAACTTGCTCGCGAATTGTTTCCCGTTACCGGAGAGCACCTCCGCAGGAGGGCCGTAGACAAAAATCCAGTAGGTCACCAGAGCCTGGGCCACCGTGAAAGCGGTTATCCTCCGAAGAGGGACACTCTGCACCAGCTTGGAAAAGTGGTCGGTAATGACAAGTAGAAACTTGTTTCCACGTTTTGTGGTGAGTAGTGGTCCGAGGACATCAATTGCGATAAACTCGAGTGGCGCCCTTGCGGGGAATAGTTTCATCTTCTTCGCATTTTTGCGGAGCTTGACACGATTCTTCGCGCATTCGCTACAGAAACGCACAGTTGCTTAGCAAGCCACCGCCATGGCGGGCCAATAGAAATCCCTTCGCAGAGTTAGGTAGAGTTTTCTCCCACCTGGGTGACCTCCCATGGGGGCGTAGTGTGATAGATGTAACACCCGCGATTGCAGGGAATGTGGTACCACAATCTGTGGGCGGGCTTCGACCTTCCGGACGAGGTAGCTCTTGTCGTCCACCCCGAAAGGGAGATCTTCACCACCGTTAAGACGGGCACGAATCCTCGTGCAGAAGGGGTCATCGAACTGTTCTCGGATCATCTCTTCCGGTGAAACCGGTACAAATTTTCCCGGTAACAGGTTCTCAGATTCATCTCGCGATGCGAGTAGGTCGTCAAAGTCAGCATCCTCTTCCCAGTTTTCTGGCCCAGCCTCGACGGCACATTCCGGATCATCCGAGTCTATGGCCATGAAACATGGGACTTCATCATCCTCCGTTGGGAGTGCTTCCCCACTTGTGGGTAAACGCAACAGGGCGTCCGCTTGGGTGTTCTGCGCGCCCTTCTTATAAATGACTTGGAAGTCATATTCCGCGAGGCGGAGTCTCCAGCGCATGAGGCGTCCTGACGGGTCGGAGATATTCATTAACCACCACAGTGAGAAATGATCCGTTTACACGGTGAAGTGAACTCCCATAAGGTAGGGGCGCAGAGTGGTTATCGCCCATATGGCGGCGAGGCACTTCTTCTCCGATACGGAGTAGTTCCGCTCATGTAAATTGAGCAAGCGCGACCAATAACCAATTGGGTGTCGTACCCCATCGGGGGTGGTTTGAAAAAGAGCATACCCGACTTGGTAGTCACTCGAGTCCGTATCTACGGAGTATGGAAACCCAAGTTTTGGGAGATGTAGGATTGGTGCTGATGTGGCAGCCTCCTTCAAGGATTTAAAGACTTCCGATTGCTCGGGCGTAAATGCTCCCAGTTTTAGGGGGTTCCCCTTTCGCAACAACGCGTTCAGGGGCGCTGCGGTATCCGAAAAGTTCCGGATAAACCGTCGAAAGACGTTGACCAGCCCCAAAAAGGAGCGCAGTTCCGTTTGAGTACGGGGCTCTTTCGCCTCAACGAGGGATTTGACTCGAGCTTTCTCGATTGCTAACCGTCCAGGACGGATAATGTGACCCAGATACTTCACAGTATCTGTGAAAAACTCGCATTTCCTCAACTTGAGGGTAATTCCCGCATCGCGGAGTACGGTCAGCACGTCTCGGACGTGAGTGAGATGGTCGTCCAACGAGTTGGAGAAGATGATAATATCATCAAGGTAGACCAGACAACTCCGCCACTTAAAGCGGTTGAGTAGAATATCTACTGCACGCTGAAAGGTGGCAGGGGCGTTGGTTAGCCCAAATGGCATCCCCTTGAAGCGGTAAGTTCCTGCGTGGCAGGTGAATGCGGTTTTGTCGCGATCCTTTTGTCTGACAGGTACTTTCCAATCTCCCCAATTGGCATCGAGAGCCGTGAACACGGTGGCGTCTCCGAGGGAGTCAATACACTCGTCCATACGAGGGATAGGGTACGTGTCCCTAACAGTCACGGCATTGAGCCGGCGGTAGTCGACACAGAACCTCCAGGTTCCGACGGCCTTCAAAGCCAGTACAAATGGGGATGCCCAGGGTGATTGAGCGGGCTCAATCACACCTGCGGGGAGCATCTGGTCCACTTGGGACTGCGCCTCTTCCCGAGCTTTTGGACCTGCCCTGTAAGGGGTTTGTGCAACCGGTCACGCGCCGGGGATTAAATCGATCCAGTGTTCCGTTGCATTAATCTCGCCAAGCGAGCCATCCCACATTGTCGTGAATTCCCATAACATTTTACGGAGTTTGTCGCGGTGCGACTCTGGCATGTGGCTGAAGTCCAGCGCTTCAAGTGCCTTTTCCGGATCAATCCGGTCGTTGCTAGATGGAGTATTTTCCTGTGGATCAGGTGTGGTTCGCAATTCTGAGTTACTCGGTGTGTTCGACGCTGAAGTAGCGGTTTCCTCCCCCTCCTTAGACTTGACGTCTTTGGACGGCGAGGCGAATTCCTCAGAAGAGGTAGTAACTCCGAGTACATCGGCGGCTGTCATCTTGGTTGGCAGCATTCCCATAGGATGGGGGGTTACACTCCCAATTACTTGGTGTTTTACCAGATACTGGGGGTGTTTGCCAAGGTTGGCCACCAATATCCGGAAAGGAACATCCGGGTAAATAGAAACAATTCCATTAGCCACCGCCAGCTGGGATTTCTCGTACAACGAGGCAAGGGGTTGGATGACCCGAAGAACGTGTTGACGGGAATTCACCTGCACCCAGGTTTTGGATTCAGGTGGTATAGAAACGGAGGCAGCGACGCGGAGCTTGGTGGACTCGCGGGACGCGGGCGGTGGTTCCTGCGCGGCAGGGAGCGGAACTTGTTTCTGAGAGGATCGCTTTAGCGGGCTGCGAACAATCGGAACCGACGATCCGTCGTCAAGTTCTACACGCCTGAAGCGGGGCCTGATTGCGTCGACAAATCTGTCGCAGTAATCAAATCCCAGTATAACTGGTGCTGCCAATGAACGGCAAACTATGAAGTCCAACTTCACCACAGAGGTACCAAGTCTCACGACGAGGTCCACTGTGCCCACCGTTTGTAACGGATTGTTGTTCGCATCCGAAATGTTGAGGAACACGTCAGAACGGATACGAGACCGCACAAGCGGGTGTAACAATGATTCCACAAAAAAGTTGGGGCCTGCACCTGTATCCAGGACGGTGAGAAGACTCAACATTAACTGCAGATCAAGGCCAAGGTCAGCATAGAACTTATAGTTGCGCTTGGCCATGACCAAGACTCTACCGGGAATCCGGGGAGTTTTGCTCCGTATCCACGGGCGACGCAACACACTGAGGTGCCCAGAGTCCGCGTCAGCGATGTCTTTCCTCGAGAGGAATTTCACCGGAGAGCGAGGCGAGGACGCTTCAGGCGCCAACAGCCTCTTGTCTGAGAACGCCTCTCCCAAAGGGGAGACTCCCTCAGTTAGTTTTCCGCCTTCGGCGGTGGGTTGGGTTCCTCGACAACGAGTGCTTCATCCCGTTGACGGGGGTTTCTATCTGCATAAGCGGGGGTTGCAACGGATGGTTGCGCGATCTCCCGAATCGGGGTGTATGAAGCTTGCCGCGCACGCGGGGTCTGTGGTAGGGCATGGGAAAAGTCCGTTTTAGCACGGAGGTAGGAAGCCGTCGGGACGGAACGTTTCTCCTCTGTAGTGAGGGCCTCGTAGTTTGCCACCACCTTGGCCATATCCTTCAGTGAGCAGATACACTAAGGCGAGGTATGGCCATGGGCATACCAAAGGTGGCAAATGAGAGCCAACACCGCCACACGCGGATTATTATTCCGAGTATCGGAGAAGCGAACCGCAGGGCGTATGTCAGTCCATCCAGGCCGTTCATAACAGAATTAAACGTTTGAAAACGGGAGTCGTTGGGGTTGGACCTGACCGTTACCACCGTATAGAACGGGTTCTTCTGTTCCCGTATCACGGGTCATCTCCGTCGTTAACGGTAAATCGGTGGTTGGCATCGACACACCATCCCCCTGCACTAAATGCACGGTATCAAATCCCTGTCTAGGGTTCCCATCCACAGTGAGCGGGAGCGATGAGGAGTCGCTCTCCATCATCAACGCCTTGGCGGATTTAGACCGATTGTTCGGAGTTCTTGGACGAAGTGCATCCCCTTCCGCTCGAGCGTGTTGAACCAGCTGGAGATAGGTGAACCTCCGCTTATCCTCCCGATAACGGGTAACTAAACTCCGGATTGCCGCGTCAAGACCATCGATGAACATGGTACAGCGCTCCCCAGCGGTGTATACGTTACCACATCTGTGGAAAGCCTTGTTCAGGCGCACCGAGTAATTGGTCTCGGTCTCTCCAGCACGCTGGCGTTTATCTCGCAAAGCGAGGATAGCCTGCTTAATAGCGGTGTTTGTGGCGTAAGAACGCAGTAGATACTGCACCGCTTCCGGCCAGCAAATAACTACTCCTTCGGAGGCGCGGAAAGATCCTCTGACAGGGTTGTATTGGTCCTCCGCCCCTCCCCGTAAGAAATACGGTAAAGCCAAGTAGGCTTGTCCCTCATTCATACCGAGGATATTGGCGTCCGCTTCAAAGCGGGATAGGAAATCCAGTACTAGGACCGGGTCCTCTCCAGTAAAATACTGGTTGCGAAGCGAGAGCTGCATTCGCTTAGTGCATTCTCGCACCTTTCTCGTACCACGGGGCGTACGTCCAGGTGACGAATCTTCGAGCCGGTAGTACCGGTATGATAATAACTTCCGGTATTCTCGGTTTGTCGGCTTCAACTCCCGGGGACCGGGGTGTCTTCTCCCCTTCTGACGGGTTCGGATCACACCTTCAGTGGCCGATGACCGCTTCGAGCGGGAGGAGTAGCCTCGCTTCTCGTCCTCCGAGTCGGAGTCCGAGGAGCTTGAGCTAACCGAATGGTTTCGGGATGAGTCCGACGATGTCGAAGAATCAGTGTCCGAATATTATCGGTGGTGTTTCCGTCGATGACGGCGTTTCTTCTTCCCAGCAAGCTGGTCGTTGTGCGATGCTTCGTTTACTGGATCATCCTAGAATGGTTTGTCCATGAGGACGAACTGCTCCAGCGTCTCCAGGCAGGCACTAATCCGATCAAATCGGGCTTCAACTCCTTCGATGAAGGTGCTGGGTTGCCCCAAACTCTTCAACACGGAGTTGACATCAGACCGTAAAATACGGAGGTCCTCGGCAACCTCTTTCACAGGGGTTGCCATAACCACCTCTTGGAGGGATTTCAATTCCCCTACAAGGGTGTCGTGGGCGGTCCACAGGGCGCGGAACTGGGAATCCAGGGATGTCCCCTGGGGGGAGTTGTCGACCGTTCCACGGGAGTTTGATACCGCGACAGCGGGAGTAGATGCATCATTCCCCTTCGGGGGTGACAACGAGGGCAAAAGAGTGTTCCGGGGTTCCCGAGGTTGGTTTGAATTCCTCGAAGAGGGACCACCAGCGAAGCTGGAGCCGGTCCACTTCGGAAACCGGGATACGAACCGAACTTCGGGGACTTCTCCACCATCGTGGGAACGACTGCGGGTGACTGCACGCTCCGCATCGGAAGGTTGCCTTGACATGAGGAGCTACCGTCACGACGGAGACGATTGCGGAACTTCCGGGAAGTGGAATACAAACCTCGAAAGAGGGGAAACAAATACCGATTCTAAGTCCGGAGACCACTTTGTGGTGCAATGCCCCAAAGGGAAAAAGCACCGAAAGACGTTCAGGATCTTCCTCTCACGAGGTGAACTTAGTTGGGTAGAGCCCTCCCAGGGGTGTCACGGCGAAGCCGGTTTGTAAAACCAGGGACGCCTGTCGCGACTTGCGCAGGGAGGTGAAGGCGAAGAATCGGTATCCGCGGGAGCGGAGTGTGATCCTCAGTAGAGGTATGTTTCCACGTAAGTGGGGGTGTGTGGACGGATGCGCACACGAGGGCCGCGGATAGCGGGAGGTGCTACCCTATAATGGGAAAAAAGGAAGGGCGGAGAGGAGGAAGAGAGGACGAAGTGAGTTGCGAGAGCGACGGGGGCGAACGGCGATGCCGGTAACAATATTCCTATACAGGGCGAAAAACCAATGCAATTGGAATAATATGACTCCCAGTGATGGGTCCCTTTAGATGTGCAAGGGGATTAGATGTCCCGTGGTTCACGGCGTTTCCCTCCAAGGAGAAGTAGAGCACGCGCGCAAGCGGTAACAACTAGAGCCAATTCCCCAGGTTGGGGTCGCTTGTTGGGGAAGTTTTATTGGTGCGACGGCAGTGCGCCGTCGCACTAAGTACTAGCTTCCCAGAAATGGATGTGAAAATAATAAATGAAATTAACTAAAATACTCCACATTCCGTGGGAACATCCACTACTGTGGCCAACCGCCAATTGACCCAAAACCGTGTCCCACGTGTCCATATCCACCGTTGTGGGGCGTAGTTCATATACACACTACACAACCGATAATATCTGGAAAGCATTGAAGTACCAAGAATCCCTCCCTGAGGGCGTTGCACTTCAGTTTTGGTCATGGCCAAACGAAACTACAAAGTTTTCGCCGATGTCAGCGTGTCCAACCAGCTAATGCTTCGTCAAATAAATGTACTAGATACCGGAGCTGCTCCTAACTTAATCCATGTAGATTTGATCTCACAGACTCCTCGGGCTTTTATGCAATATTGTCTAGGCCTTTATATTGCAGATGCGAATAATAACCCGTTACATACGGTTGGAATGATTTCACTCATGGTGAGGTTGGGAACTTGCTTGGTACAATTGGAATTTATGGTATGCGAGTCTCTCGTGGCCCCAGTCATTTTGGGTTGTGGCTTTTGCAACCGTATTGTGAAAGCCATCCGTCCTGGGATTCGAACAGTGGAACTTGAGGATGGGTCTACCATCCCCATCTTTCGCAAACCCCTGAAAGTTTCCGTGCGGAAACGCGTTCCGTTACCCATTGCTCAGGAGATTCCAAAGAAGGACCCCGTTTCTACAAAACTACGGGTCGCACAACCAGTCACGATTCCTCCAGAAGCCAAATCATGGATGACAGTTACTAACAAGCAGCACGGGGTGCATGTGGTTCAACCCTTTTTGGGACTCTACGATCGACGCCAGCGCCCCCTAGCGAATGAGATTATCTCCGTGGAACCGGATTAACCTCTCAAGGTTCTAGTGACCAACTTTGCCAAAACCTCCCAGTTGTTACTCAAAAACCAGACTCTGGGTTGAGTGCTGCCACACCCGAAAGCAGTCGTGCCGACAGCGGTCTGTATTGCAGAGTTTTTCGTCATGACAGACCCTAAGGAGGGGTAGGACACCGCTAAAACCGCGGAAGATGGTGGAGTTCCAACCGTGATCTCGGGTTTTGAACGCTCGGAACCTCTAAAGGTTAGCAACCTGCCACCAGTTACAGAACAAATGAATCCTGTTGAGGAATTAGAGAAGCTTAATCTCTACCATGTTCCCGAATCTCATCAGGAGAAGCTGAGGTACATGCTTCGTGAATTTAATTCATTGCGAGATGGCTCTCTGGGAACTATAGGGATTACAGAACATTGCATTGATCTGCTTCCAAACACTCAGCGCATTGGGCAACACCCTTAGAGAGCATTACCGAAAGCTCTGGAAGAAGAAAAGACCCAATTGGAGAAGATGTTACGATCTGGCGTCATTGAGCCCGCCGAATCTTCTAGGGGCTCAACAGTGATGTTAGTTCCGAAACCGGATGTATCATGGCGTTTCAGCAGTGATTAAAGACGCTTGACTGCGGTAACTGTCAAGGACGTATATCCGATCCTCTGGATAGATGAATACATCGACTTCCTTGGAAGTGCAACTATTTTCACAGCCCTCGATGACAATTGGGACGGCAGAGGTAGCGGTAGGCTGTGTGAGAACGGAAATGAGACAATGCATGTGGTGCTACTGCAATGCGTATCATAGGTGGTGATGAGTGAGAGTGTCTCTTGAAGCGTGCTGCCATTGTTAGCTATCTCTCCCGTCGCACTGAAATAGCACTTCACTGTCTGCACATGCGCACGCGATGTCTCACATTCTCCCAGTCTGGGTCATTCCAGCGATAGGATACACTGCATGACGGTCTTCTCTCTGGCCTGTGCCCTGTACTGCAAACTCACCAGTTCAGCCGCGCAATTCAGTAGCTCACAGTGTGCAATGAATATTTCAGGAAATCCAAACCGATCAGCGCAACGACATTCATTCGTTGCTGTGTAACACTTCGTACCGTTCACAACAAGTCTTAAAGGGTTATCCATGCATGCAACGAACAAAGTAGCATACAGAGTAACCAGCACTCAGTTGTACACTGTGCGCAACATGCTTGCAATTGTTCGCCAAGTTTGTATGCAAACGTAGCTCATCATAGTTGATAAAGGAGCACTGTGACCTCCCGTCACTAATTATGACCAGCTTTGCTTTGCGTATGCCTGTCTTTCGTCTTTAATTTCAGTAACATTCACAGCTTTTGAATACAACCCATCGTACACCATTACCATCCTCTCTTTGTTTGTGACCATCTATTCTCTAACATCGGCAATCTGCTCTGATATCTAACCCTCCATGGATATCAATATAAATTGTGCATGTGCATGCAAACGTACTGCATTGACCATTACACAAGTTAACGAGAGTGAGTGGCGTGATTGCCAATGCAAACGGGCTGCACATTCTGCATTTCGAAGGAGAGCATCTCAGGAGAGGGCTGTTCCTGCATGTCCTCTCCCATCACCCAACTGTCTATAAAAGCCACCAGAACACCTTCCTCCATAACCCCTTCCACCTCCAACACCACTCGTCACAGAATTCATTCGAAACCTCTATTCACCCCTTCTTTCTGCAACTTGTTACGAGTCCAAAATCCAAGATGAATACCATGCTGAGTAGTTCTTTTCCGCAGTGGTCATAGTACGACTGGCAAACTGCAGAGGATGTATATTCTCATCTTCCTTTTTCTGAGAGAGAACTGCGCCGAGTGAAACACTAGAGGCGTCCGTTTCAACAATGAAAGGTTGCTCGAAGTTTGGAAATGAAAGTACCGGAGGCTCAGTCATCTTTTTCTTCAGAACGTGGAAAGCTTCTAGCATCTCTCCGGTCCAACTCAGCTTCTTATTGCCCGAGGTAGCACTGTGAAGCACGGCGGAGGTCTCAGCAAAGTTTCTGATGAACCTTCGATAGTATCCGGCTAGTCCCAGAAAAGATCGTAGTTTCGTAGTGGTGGCAGGAATTGGGGCATCCTGGATCTTAGCAATCTTCTCCTGGTCCACGTGCACTCCATCTCCGTTGATGACATGGCCTAGAAGAGACACCTTCGATAGTGCAAAGAAACATTTGGACAGTTTGAGCTTCAATCCATGCTTCGCAATCCGACCAATCACAGCCTTCAAGTGAATCACGTGCTCTCTGAGGCTTCTTGAGAATATGACAACGTCATCAATGTAAACCCGAACGAATGGAAGTCCTCTTAGCACATGATCCATCATCCGTTGAAAGGTGGAAGGGGCATTCATGAGACCAAATGGCATGACTTCGAACATGAAAGTTCCGTATCTGCACACAAAGGTCGTCATCTCTTTGCAATCCTCAGACATCTTGACTTGCCAGTATCCAGAGAACAGGTCGAGCGTAGTGAAGACACAGCAACCTCCAAGTTCGTCAAAGATCTCTTCCATGCGTGGCAAAGGCCAGCGGTCAGCTTTCATGACTCTTTTTAGCTCTCTGTAATCGACATAAAACCTTGCGCTTCCATCTTTCTTCGAGGCAATGACAATTGGAAACGACCAAGCAGAGGCTGAAGGGGTAATGATACCACCTTCGAGAAGAAGATCAATCTCCTTGCGTACGAACTCGTTGTGCTTCGGCGACATCCTCCTGGCTCTGAAGTAGATTGGTTTGTGAACTGTCAACTCAAAAGAGTGAGAAACAGGCACATCGGCTGGGCGTAAGTCTTTCAATGACCAAGCGATTACATTCGAGTCCTTCAGACAAGAAACCAAGTCGTCTCTTTCATCCTCTGAAATGTGCGAGAGTTTTAAAAAGAGTAACTTCTCGTGCTGCTCATCGGTAGTGATGTCCAATTGCGGGATCATTTCGGGAGTCTCGCCATGGTTCTTTTCTGTTAGAGCAACCACGAGTTGTTCGTCATCTTCAGAAGCAGTATCAGAGTCAATAGCGGCGTCAGAATCTGTAGTGAAGTCGTGGCTATCCGTCTGGAAACCCTCTTCGTCTGAAATCTCGACGCGAGCATAGTCAAAGCCAAGTGTTACTCTTTTTCCATCAATATTCATCTTCACGTGCTGATTTCCGAGGTCAAGGCAGGCTTGTAACGATTCCAGTGTTGGACAAACCACAATGATGTCGAATGGCGGACCATCAATAACAAGAAAGTCTAATGGAACGGAGACGCCCTGAAGGATATAGGGATATCGTATAGTATTCCTCTGCACACGGCGCTCTGTCCATTGGCAACAGTTATTTTCTTCGTCGTATGCTTGGGTTCCAGTGCTAGCCTGTCACACTGCTTGGTTGACATAAGGTTTGGAACAGCTCCAGAGTCGAGCAAAGCTTCAGTCTCAGTCCCATATATCATAACGGGGACCGCCTTAAGACGTCTAGGCTGCTTACCGACCGGCCCAACAAAAGGCCGTCGAACATTGCTTTTGCGACCGATGAGCTTACGAATCTCTTTCTTCGCATCATCTGCGTCTCCTCTGATAAGTTGTCCAAAGGTTAGTCCGGAAGAGGCATTCGCGAGCTCAGTGAGAACGTTATATTTGCTTGCATGGTCTTGAAGACTCTGCTTCTTCGACTTTCTCTGTTTCGGCTTCTTGACTTTCTGTTCATGAACCTTAGGTCTCCGAACTCTCTCTTCGTATCTTGTTGGATTGAGCAAAAGCCGGATGGGTGCACCACCGTCTGATCGGCGCTGCTTAGGCAACGCTTCACCGTCAGCACTTCTCTTGGTTGTGGCAACTACATCAGCATTCCCGGCGTTTTCGGTGACAATTGATACGGGGTCGGATCCTTTCTGAAGACTAGATGCTGACTATTTAGATTCCTCATTGGTATCCCATACTTTGCGGGTCTCTTCGGGTCGGATTATTCGCCAACAAGTGATCTCTGAGTGTCCAATTTTCCCACAATGCGGGCGCCGCGTATCTCGGTGCGGATTAGAGTCACATTGTGAGGCATAATATCCGGGCTTCCTGCAGTATTAACAAACCTTTTCGTAGTGTCGACGCTCCGTCTGTGTCTTCTTAACCATTAATGACAGCTGAGCAAACTGCTCAGAGAGTTTGTCGACCTTAGACTCCAAAGCATGAGAGATAGTTTCTTCAGATGACCTGTGGTTTTGGACAATACGCTTAGGTGGGGTACTTAATGAAACGTAGTTCCCCATTGCTTTCCGGGCAGCATTGAAGGCTTTCAATTGAACCTTCAACTCATCATATTCATCAGCGCCACGGAAAACAACGGACTGGGCTAGATCAGCGTATTCCATTACAGCTTTCTTCAAAAGACCAAACTTAGCCTTAGCGTTGAATCCTGCCTTTAGGAAGAGGTTGTCCATATAGGTCAAGAAACGAATCAAGTCTGCATAATCCAATTTAGCAGAAATTGCAAGGCGTATATCTTCCTCAGGCTCCTCGGCTTTTCCAAAAAGATCGATGAAAGCTTGCTTAACGGAGCGGTAGTCCTTTGCTTGTTCCGAAAGTGAACCATTAACAGCATAAGAATCATAGTAGAACTCAAAGGCGTTGTTCTCAAGGAAACCAAGCAACTCAAGTGCCATGCCCTCGTCAGTCTTTCCTCTCATCGCAACATTCTCAAAGTAAAAGAAGAACTTTACGACGTCAATAGAAGAAACGTCATAAGAAATAAATGCAGCGTTAGAGTCAGAAGAGCTCCGTCCTCGAGAGTACCATGTGGGCGCCATCACAGGACGGTGACGCAGGGGGCCAAAAAGTTGTAATAATAAAAGCCAAAAGGGTGCTCTTCGTAGCTAAAAGCCCCAAAACAAGTTGAAAACAGTGGGATCAAAAGAACTAAACCCACTCGATGAAATAAAACAACACTAGGGAGAGCAAGAGGCTCAATTCCCAAATAAAACTTCTTAACTTCTTGTTGAAACGGCGCGCAACCCAAGAATTATGTCAAGGATCACTAAGGGTCAGACCCTTGGCTTCCGGTCAGACACTCCGGATGTGAAGTGGATTCTGCAGCCTACCTACCTCTGCACTAACCAGAAGCAGGCGCATACAATCTTTGCAGGGCTTCCCGAGGAGAGCTACTAACAGCGGGATATGCTTTCACTCTATACCCAAGCTGGCCCTTTGCAGGAAAGGTTGCACGGCACCTCGTCTGCGGATAGCTTCCCGTCAAGTACTTCCGTCCGGAAATCACCAGGTCTTTCGACCGACACCGTTATCCGAGCAAAGCTCCGGTGGGGCTCATAGACGACAGAAACACCTTTGGTACACACTACCCCTCTCCCGTCCACGCCTAAGGCGCTTCAACCGGTCTTAGCCACGGTACTTCCCCACCCTATTGGACAACTAGCGGCACACGCCTCACTAGAAGCCCTTTATCCAGCGGCGAACGCCTCACTGGTTGTTGATGGTAGTTGAAGTGGCTGAAGGTTGATAGGGGGTGAGGCTTAGATGTTGGTCGATTGTTGAGGTGAGTTCAGACCGAAGTCCGAAGCTCAGAACCTCTTTTTATAGTGTTTAGAGGCACTACAAACGAGCCAAATACGCATTTCTACTTGCTAGTTACTCATGTGTGCGTCTAGGTTACTCCATTTGCTTCTAGAGACCTCTGGAGCTGCACACTAACCAATAATAAAGCGATAATTTGCGCCAGCATCACTAAAATACTGTATTATTTGCTGGGCCAACAAAGCGTGCAATGTCCTAGACACTACTGGAACATTCTAAACGTGTGTTTCAGCAATTTCTGGCACATTCCGCAACATATGCGACCGACAGTACTGATAACAATCATCATTGTCCGATTGCAAATCACCAGCACCACGAATGCAACGGCTGCCACATGCAAGCCGAAGCGCATCATAGCTGCAGGTACGTCAAGCGATTACGCACAGCACTGCCTTTCACGAGAACGCGTCTTCGAGCTCTCGAAGCGCGCGCAGCAATTTATATAAGACAGAGCCATGTGAACCACAGCAGCGATGATACGGTATTCTGAGCATGTCCTGGGCTATACCAGTGGCTGTTTAAAGCACGTATTGGTGGCTGCAACACACATGGCTCGATCAAAACTGACGTAAGCTCGTTGTAACGACGAAGATACCATGTTAGAATGGAACAGACGACTGGTTGCGGTCGGCAAATCGAGGTTTGCTAGACAACAACGCGATGGTGGATGCCACCGGAAGACGTATCCTACTTCGGTGGTCAAAGAAGTTCCGTACAGCACCTTATGCAGTGCAATTGCCTCAACAGTCGCTTCGGGAGCAGAAACAAGCGTGCATATGTATGTCCCGCTTAGAACGGTGCTTGCATGCCGGCGGCAGTGCCTACGCGTGTCGCGAGCATTTGAGCGCACACGGGGCCCCCGTTTTTGCACACATTGCCACATTTCCGCAGTTTCCCCGTACATTATTATTTCAATGCGCCGCTGTCAGTAGTTCAAAACACGCCACAGGCATAGCTATTTGCTTCTTTAACGTCTGAATTTGAGCGCAGTTCTTCCCGCGCCTCCTTGCTGCTGCTTCATGCCCGACCACGTTGGCACGCGAGTGTTTCGCTATGACGGTGCTATTCACATATGATTGCCACCGTTGGCGCGCCGCCACCGAAGGCCATGGCGTGCTAGGGCCTGATAGTGTGTGGCTGTAAGCCTTACTTTCACGCGAGCTCTAGCCCAGGTGGAACCTTCTAGACCTTTCCAATAGTTAGAGAATTTATTTAGTCCAGCTACTGCAATGTCTCGGTCTCTACCCTGAGGAGACAAGATAGACCAGTAGAATATTAGCAGCAAAGAATAATACGGTTGTCCGTATCCAGCTGCCTACAGAGGCTGTTGTCAGCTCTGGTGTTCTAGGTCTATTCTATTCTACTCTACCGGTTTTCCTACAGTTTTTTAATATTCCTTTTGGGTTGAATAATATACGGAACGCGCTTTCCGCCGTGTCAGCGCAAAAGGCCCGTCACAGGAGAAATCGACAATCAGGATTTGGTTTCTTCGTAGTAATACTGTATGGCTGGTAGTTTTAACGACGCGAGTAACGCGCAACGTGACGCACTGCTTAAACCTCTCGAGAAGTTCCACTCCTGTGGCAATGTGTCATGCTCCGTTTCAGACCTAGCGAATTATTTGTTGATTTTGTTCCCAATCGACGTGTCACACAACAATCAATTGGTACAGACGGGAAAAGAGTCATTCCTTCCGACACCGGTCGTTATCTTCAGCTGAGAAACCTTTCGTCATGGTACGAATGCACTTGTACTGCTACATAACATTGGACGTTTTTACAATGCTTTTTCGACCCCACCTGCCATTTTAGACTCTCTTTCATGCACCGATAGAGCTAGTCGTACAAGTATGGAATTTTAATGGGTTTTCTCTGCATATGTTTACGAGAAGGCTCATCTCCTCGAAATGATTGAGACGTATAAGAACATTTACTTTGCGAATCGTTATTATGCGCAACCAAGTGGGTATCAATCTCCAATTCCACAGCCGTCGCCGTGATTCTTTGTTCAGAATTAGCTCTCTCAGCAATCGGTAGCTCAGAATGGCAACACCGGGAGCCAAATTGGAAGTGCACCCACAGCACAGAGAATACCTCAAGGATACCTTCCACCTTAAGGACACAATAACCCTTCGGTCTACACTCCATACCCGACGAGGGACACGTCTAAGAAGGCTGCTACACTTGCCAATTACTTCTAGGACATGAAGTTCACCGGCTCTCAAGAACAGTCCATTTGCTATACTCTTAGGTATTATGAACTTTGTGCTCACCAGTTTGAACTCTCACGAGAACAGCGGCAGACGTTCTTTTTCACCGTGTTTGGTGGACCCACTCGGGACGTTCTTTTGAGAACACCGCTCTGGATATGTCCTTTCAGGCAGTGCTTAAGTTCATGCTTAATGAGCATGACAATAATGCTCTTCAACTTGCCGCACAGACAGAGTTTGAACGCATCACCATCCACTTCGTGATGAGAGACCAGGACCTGACCGATTCGGATTCAGACTTCACCCAGTTGGTGGACAATGCCTTTACTTCTCATGCTCCCCCACAATTCCGCTCAGATGAGCACAAGAAATTCTTTCTGCCTAATGCAGTTCTCACCCAGTCATGGGAAGCAACTTCTTTATCGCAGATAAACACCGCTCAGTTCACCTTCAATAGGTTTGTAACCGCCCTTAGGTAACAAATTGAACTGGAGGAAGAAGAGAAGGTTCTCTCTGCTAATGCTTCATCCTCCGCAACCGGTACATTCCACCAACAATATAGTGTGCCACCAAACCGTTACAAGGGTCGTACTCGGACGCCTTACAGGTGCCGCAACCCCATTGGAACGGATGGCAAACGTATGCAGTGCCACCCTTGTGGAAGCGAAGAGCATTTGGCTAGAGACCACCCCACTGGTTTGAGCTGCAACCGTATTCAAAATGGTGCAGCTCAATCTCTCAAGCAGGGAACCCCAGCTATACTTGTCCTCTCCAAGATTGATAATGCCCGTAGGGATGAAGAATATTCATCTGACTCCGATGCGGAAAACAGAGAGGACACAGATCTTGAAACGTTTTTACCCGTTGATATCTGATGATCACTTAAGCGAGCGTAGTTACTATGAAGAAGTGAATTTAACGAGCTATGTGGACGAAAGAGAATTCCAGACCCATCTATTCTCCACAATTTGTTCGCTGCCTATGGTTAGAATCGTGGCGAAGAAACAGATTCGCTTCAAGGACTGCTCGTATTTTCATCAAGATGCGTAGAAGGTGCCCTTGCTCCTAGACATCCTGACAAATCGTCTGTTCACTGCAGCAGCGTCCCCAGGCACAGACGTTTCAATCGTAACCGGCATCGGAAAGAAGTCGTATACTTTACTCCTGTCTACAGCACTTCACTCACCAATCGGGCAGAAAAGGGATTCCGCCCTGATTTTGTGTTGACAAAGGCCGACCGCGCTCCGTTATTGGTATCAAAGAAGCCCTTAGGATATATTATCGCATTGGAAAACGATTACCACTTCTGCGATCCAATTGCAAGTTCAGATTCCCTGACTTGGTATACGAATCCATGGGAAAAATAATGATTCCCTTGGATAAACCACCAGGAATACCGACCATAATAGTTCTGGTTGATGTGATATCTGCGGGTTGTCCAGGCCTTATGGGAATGGATATACTTCATCAACATTCATTCACCCCTTCCACCGTCACCAATCGGCTCATTAAACGGACCATAGTGGATAAAGGTGATAAGTATTATGCAATATATGATTGCCACATTCCTTTGAAAAGGTCTGATGGGCATCTTTACGCCCAGTAATCCATTCCAGTCGTAACGCTGTTCACTACACAGCAGTTAACAAAAATACATCAAAAATACTTCCACCCTTCTTCCAAAAAGCTATAAAACCTCCTGAGAAAAGCCCGTCCGGATGATACTACCCGGAAAACACAGAAACAACTTGAGGAGATCAGCTGCTTCTGTGATCCATGCCAACGCATTCAGGCTGGATCAACTCGGTTCAAAGTTTTTTTTGGTACAGAAACCATTCGTTTCAATGAAGAAGTCATCATTGTCATAATGTACCTCGATGGGAAGCCCGTAGTGCACAGGGTAGCTTCTCCGCCGCTCAGGTTTTAGCAGGTGTATCAACGAAGACCATATGGAACTATATCGTTCAGTGTTGGATAGTTATCTACACGGGTAAACCGAATCAGATAAAAGTGGATCAAAACTCGGCCTTCGGGAACAGTTTTATTTCCCTCGCTAAGGCTTCGAGCATTGACGTTGTCTGCATTGGAATTGAGTCTCATTTCTCCATGGAAGTAGGTGAACGCTGCCATGACCCCCTTCGGAAAACCTTTAGGAAACTAAAAATGCCCTCACCTAACATGGATCCCAGCATGCTACTCGCATTCTCGGTGTATACGATGAACAACACCCAGGGACCAGAAGATTTGGTTCCTTCGGTCTTGGTATTTGGGGAATTTCCCTCACTTCGTATGATCGGTGAAGACTTTCACTACAAAACAACTCTGGACGAATGAGCCAAATTGGCGACCACCGCAAGGAGGGAGATGGAACAAAATATGGCTAAGCTCCGCATTCAATGCGCTTTGCGCCATAATTTTCCGCCATCAGCTAACTTTGCATACCAAACTGGTTCAAAAGTCCTCGTCTGGAGGGAGAAACTCTTTGCACACTGAATTGGCGAATGGGTTAATCCTATTGAGATTAACAGAATGGATAATAATTCAAAGCTGGTATACTTACGTTTTTCACCGATTTCGTATCTAAATTCATTCAGTTTTGCCCAAGTGAAATCTCACGTTTTCGATCCAGAAGTATGGCACATGCTCTTCTGTGAGCTCTTCAATGAGTCATTCAGATACTGCTCGGACGAAGAAGATATCTACATGAATGAGATAGTCAATGCTGGTGGTCCTCGCATAAAAAGACCCTCGGATAACTGAGGCAAAGAAAGCCGAACTACGGGGACTATTTAAGCGCGATATATTTAAGGTTATTTTAAATCAGGCCATTCCGACAGAAGGTAATGTATTGCCCTGTCATTTTGTCTTGGTGATCAAATCTACCGAAGACGGTCAAGAGAAGTTCAATGCCCGATATGTTATTGGAGGTCACTGCGATCGGATTACACACCTTATCTCTCACTACACTCACACTCTACAATCACAAACCGTTAGGATACTTCTTGCACTTTCAACTCTTTTAAAATTCAAAATGTGGACCAACTACATAACACAAGCCTATTTGCAGTCAATTTAGTAGCCTACACGTGATCTCTATATCGCAGATCCCGTTCCGGAGCTTTAGCTTGAGCCCCATCAGTCCTTGCAGCTTCTAAAAGCCCTCTATGGTCTTCGTGAATCAGGAGATCTTTGGTTTGCCACAATGGATAAACATCACCGTTCGCACTTAAAATGAAACCACTGCCCTCTGACCCCCATCTTTACTATTTAATCCGTAAAGGAATCCTTATAGGCATATCAGGTTCATACGCCTACGACTTGCTCCACACTGGGACAGATGAATTCCGAAAGCTTTGCGAATAGACTTACGAACGATTTGAGATGAAAGCAGATTCGGAATTATCCTGCACCTTCACAGGTTTTCAGATTGACAAAGATCAGGATGGACTTCCTCGCATCACTCAACCGAAGTAAATTGAGAATCTATGACGGGTTTCGGCCAATTGCATCTTTAAGAAACTCGCTTCTGTACGAATAAAGATCGTCTGGCTTGCTCATTCGCGAACGGATATTCTTTCTGAGGTCTGACAGTTCACGCAAGTCACTCATTGTCACTTTGATACAGACCAAAAACGGCTCCTAAAGGATGTTGTTGAGACTACTAAGATTTTGAAGAGACCTCCCTCACCTCTGTCATTTCCCAAATTGGACCGCGATACGATGCACATCTTGAGTGCGTCAGACGCATCATTCGCCACCAACGCAGACTTAAGTTCCCAATTGAGCTACCTGATGATTCTTTCTGAACGCTTTGTAACCGTAGTACCAATTGATTTCAAGTCCTTCAAAGCTCGTAGGAGCACCCGTTCGGCGTTCGCAGCAGAGCTGATAGCGTTTGCTGACATGTTCGATGTTCCTTATACGCTATCCGCCGACTTCAGGCGTTTATTAGGTTGTGCAATGCTATCGGCTTGTCTTTTAACGGACTCGAAGTCCTTATTTGACATCATCCACAAGGGGTCGCGTACATCGGAGAAGCGAGTAATGATCGAAATCGCTATTGCTTTTGAAGTCACATTTCGGATATTGGTTTCATCCGCAGTAGACAATATCTTGCAGATCACTAAACCAAAGGGAATGATTGAACTCCGCTTCGCAAAGTTCTCCTTCAAACAAAATGGCAGGTAGAACCTGCGCAATATATTATTCTTTAGGACTGGAGGTTTATTGCAAAACCATCTGGTCTCCTCTATAGGTTCAAAAGGGTACTCGCAAATAAAGACAAAGGATATAAGCTTGCATCTTGAGGATCAAAAGCAAGAACGGAGACGTACGGCACGGAATCTAGAAAGACCCTCTTATCCGGCATATCCAGTCCCCTCAATTCTGTGATACCCATGATGGCCACCACAGGTAAGCACGTCCGCGCCCTCACGTCTGTGCACGTAGGTACGTTCTCAGTGTCTACTTGGGGCTTACTGACTCGTATTTATACCTGTTGCGCTACGTGTTGGGTGTTGCACTGGAGATCTTGAGTTCAAAACCGAGTTCTGTGCAACATTAATGGTACCAAGGCCGCCTGCTTGCATCGTTCGTATGCTGATTTCGCTTCTAAAATAGTATCAAACACCGTTCAGAGCTCCCATGACAGTAGAGTGAGTGATAATGTGTCACTGTAAGCCTTACTTTCACGCTAGCCTTCACACAGGCGGAACCTTCTACACCGTTCCGGTAGTTAGAACATATATGTAGTCCAGCTACTGCACCATCTCGGTCTCTACCCTAGAGGAACAAGATAGACAAGTAGAAGATTAGCAGTAAAGAATAATATGGTTGTCCGTATCCGACTGCCTACAGAGGCTGTTGTCAGCTCCGGTCTTCTAAGTCTATTCTATCCTACTCTACCGCTTCACCTACAGGTTTCCAGTTCACCCATTGGGTTTAAAACCATACGGAACGCGCTTACCACCGTGCCAGCGCAAAAAGCTCGTCATCGGAGAAGTCGACAGTGCAGGTACATAGGTGTGGAGTAGGACGAGATTTGGAGGGTTATATATTGTTTTTACGTGAAATGTGAGTAGTTCTCGCTTGTAGTGGTGCCCAACGTCCAGTAGCAGTGCTTACGCGTGTTGCGAGCGATTAAGCGCACCTAAGGCCCCCCCACTTTGGGACCACATGGCCACATATCTGCAGTTTGCCCGTACAAACCCAATTCAATGCGCCACTGTCAATAGCCTCAAACACGCCACGGGCATAGCTATTTGCTCCATTTACGTCAGAATTTGAGCGCACTTCTTTCCACGTGTCTCTGCTGCTGCGTCCCCGCCCGGCCACGTTGAAACGCGAGCGCTTCACTATGACCGCGCCATTCGCGAGCGATAGCCGCTATCGGCGTGCCGCCGTCGAAGAGCATGGCTTGGTAATGCCGTTACATAGGCCCGTGTAAACTTTGGACGATAACGTCTACTCGACCGCATTCTGCAGACGTTTCTGCGATTATGGACGAAAAAGCTAAGACGTGACAAGCAAAGTCCTGATGAAATTTGTCAGCTCTTTGGAGAATTTGAACATTATTTGAGCTGAAAGCAGTCAAAATGCGACACTATGCGCCGTGATTTTGAATACATCGATAAGTACCTTGCAGATGAAGGTGGAAGTAACAAGTAAGTCAAAATGCTTTTTCCTTTAATCCCTGCTCCATAACAAATGATTGACTCTTTGTTAAGCTTTGACCTAACTCTTTTTGATCTAGAACAGACAATGAATGATATGGGTTCGAATAGAGCTCGCATAATTGTTCTCAATATGCTCCTTTACTTTACAATTGGACGTCTGACTATGAAGAAACTAGAAGATGAAGGAATGCAGAAACTTCATGATATGGCGGGGACGGCTATTAAAGACTTGTACAATCCTTCGGTACCGAATTCCAGATTTACATCACCAATAGAGGCGGTTGCTCGGTCTGCAGTTGAAGCGAGGTCAGTTGGAATATTAAAGGAAACATGTGGCTACTTTCCACCAGACGACAAATATTTTGTTGAGGAAAGCCAGTAGTATCTCGTTCTGCGCTGTTGCTGGGGTTTTGGGACACAACAAAACCAAGAGTACGAATCTTCAGATCCGAGCAACTCAATACTAACATAAACCTGGACCGTCAGTGCCAATAGATTTTGTTCAACAAAACTGCGAGCAGCCCTAATAAAAGCTTCTTCGTCAGATGTGGAAGACAAGAATGCGACGGTAAACAACAAATCTATCTAAAGCCACAATAGATATGTTCATTTCATGCGTTGTATTCTGTTCTATTCTCCGTATAGCACGCTGCGCCATTCATACATGCTCTATAGCAATGATCCATTCTCTGACTTACAATAAATGTGGGTACCTGCCTTTTTTTGCCGTACTTGTTCTGGGTATCAGCGCACCGATTGCTGTACCCATTGCTTGAGTTATTGCTTTTGACACGCTAGGGAATGCCCACGACCTCTCTTTGCTATTCATGCAATCTTTCTGTGATACGTTTCCACCACGAATGATAGTCCCACATTGCTTGCCTTTCGTCTCTTTCAAACATTTAATGATCTTCTCTTTGTTGATTTGGAGACGTTTGAAGCCTTTTAGAGGGAGATTGACGATGGCATCGTCGAGAGCATTTGGTCTGATGAAGATGGCTGTATTCTCGTCTGATATCATGGATATGATATCTGGATTGAGTTCGCTCAGCTTCTCTTCTTCGGCAACGCCCTGGTAAACAACTGTATCTACAACTCGATTTGCCTTAGTTGACGTGTCGCTTTCACCTTGGGCTTCGAGCAACGCTTGAGCTTTGGTGTGTACTCTTGACTTCTGTACGGGAGTTCCATTCTTGATCTGATCAAGAATGCACGTCTTCATGTCTGTTCCAACTTCTCTGAGTCACACTTTATCCCATTTTCCGTATGATTTCTTCGTTTAGTCTTGCTCCACCACGTGGTACTCTTCTGGTATATCTGATGTAACAATATCGCTAAGATATCCTTCTATTTCTTCCTGTGACAACAAAGGTGAGAAAAGCAACTGAACGTGCAGGAGCTTGTCCTTCTAAATCTTGCTGAAAGTTCAGAGTTGCCTTGGTCATCTACGGATACTTGATGAATTTTCTCTTACATCATTGACACAGCATAGCTATAAGCGTGTCAAAAGGTAATTATGACCTGGTCCTGTGTATCAAACTCATATACGATCGTCGGATTCCGATGGGCGCTTACGTGGGGCAACTCGGCGCGCTCACATAGTATGCATGCACACGCAAGTAAATGATGGGGAACAGCGCAGCGCGCTGATATCGCGTTTCTGCAGAGGCGCAATCGCTCAGCGATCTGGCACCTTCGTCACAAAAGCTCGCTCTATGCTCGTTGCGACGCCGCTGGCGCGCTAGCCATCATTCTGCCTTCCCACCGTTCCCTGCTCAGCTGGCTTCAGCGATCACAGTTACTGGCTAGCGCCGCTGCCACGGCCACCGCCACGCTCAATCAACTGCTTTTCCGAGCTCTGCTGCACGGCGCAACCTAAGTCCCATACGTTTACTCGCAGTATGGCTCTCCACATTGCGCAGACCTGATATGCGTCAGCACTTTGCAGTGACAAACACTGTATATAATGGCAGAATTTAACAATATATGAACAACCAAGCTTATGTTACGGTAAACAGATAGAAAAACATCAGTTCAGCACAGCGTCAATTGCGGATTGCAGCTGCTTGGTTTGGGCCTGTATCTGCTTGACCGCTATCAGATTTTGTTTCAGCGTGTGGTTTTCTGTTTGAAACTCGGCGATTAGAGCTTCTAAGGATCCCGTCAAGGCGGCATAATGATGCAACCACGAATTATCATTGTCATTTGGAACGAAGGAGTGTATGATATTCCTTCCGACCACTTGAGACATAGGTATTTGCAACAATGAACACTGCTGCTGCGACATTTGTTATTGAGCTGGCGTGAATATAAGCGTTTCATCCATTTCTGGTACATTTGCTGCCAACAGCAGCTCAGGTGACGGTGGTGTTTCGTATTTAGACGGACAAGTAGCACCCGGAGGCCGTAGAACACGGCATTTGGGATGAGGATTGTGTTTATCAAATCGACCGGAAATTGAGCGACGACGAAATGAGGCCACGTCGTACTCCAACCAAAATGTAAACGGCCGTAGCGCTCTTTGCTTTGAAAAATACTGAGCTTGATAAACCATGAAATTTTTGGTGCGGTACGGCCCAGAACAAGAATCGCGCAGTGGTTTAGTGTGTCATAGAGTTTTGGTAACGGAGGCCTGGTAGAAGACGCATCACATAGCTGCATAACTGAGCGCGCAGTTTAGAAAATACAACTTGAGGTGCTTTGACGCTTCAAGTACCTATTACAAACGGAAAGCAGCACAGCAAGCGTAGTATATCGGTTCGTGTTGCCTTCCGCGCAGTGCCAAGTTATAGAATAAGGTGGGCGGTCATAGAGCGATGTGGTGCAGTGGTGCACTCTTACCGTCAAGAAGGTGCATCGCTAAGCATAATAGTGTGTTCATGGATTCTAGATGGCGTTTTGGAGCAGTACTCAAGCATGTGGCACCATCAGCCGTGCTGTACTCGCCTGCGATTCTTGCCATAACTGTTGTGGGAAACAAAGATCTGAATCAGCCAGCTACCGAGAGAGAAGAAGATCTGCATCGAAACGTCGTAGCACGCAGCGCTGGAGCAGATGGTCTTGATAGCGGTGTGCGTCAGACAAAAGGGAGCAAAAGCTATCACATAGTGTGTGTTAGTGCGAGCGGCAATGATTCTCTGCAATCACGGAGCACATGCCCGGCGAGCAGCTACGCACCGCTCACCAACACGGACGCTAGTTAATGCTGCTGATATGCTTTGTGGAACGCATCATATCGGCTTGTTTTCATCAACATTAGAACGACGCTATGACTGCAGCGAGCGACTGCAGTGTCAAAAACAAGCGATCGCAAGAAGCAAGCGACAGAGAGCGCAAAGAGATAGTGAGCGCAAGGAGCGAACGACATCAGCAGCGCACAACTACTGCCTACACCTACTCGACAGATTTGAACAGATATAGGAGCATCCATGTGAGCGACGCGCAGTACAAGTGGGTAGTAAGATGGCAGAGTTTGCCTATTTACTGCGGAGAATACGGAAGCAACAAACAGACCTGATTTATAGCGAGACAAACGGTGCACGGAATGCACGGCGGGATCAAGACGGTCAGCGTGACGCTAAAGGTTTTGTCATAATAGGCATGCGCGAAAGCCAACGATCGCATCGCCGGTTGGCAAAAGACACGCCACAATGCCCTCACACAATTGCGACTCTCTAGTGCCATCCTCGTAAACGCATTTTATGTTGAGCAGTGGCACATGTGGGGTCAATACTCATGCACGGTAATGCTTCAAGCTCACAATCATCGACCCACGATCATGGATGGTATGGAATGTTGCAATTGAAATTGAGCACCGACTTGCGCTGCACAGATTGCCTCGATCTGAAAGAGAGCTTACGTCGCCGTGTTGGACCTCATGCGCCCGCCCGTAAGCGCGCGTTCAGAACTTTTTGACAGCTCTCTACGCCCATTCGATACCTCCCCGCAACTCTTAGGCCCACTGCCCGCTCGCTACTGCTAACTTAGCCACGCCCACTAGCCCTCAACGCAGCCATGATCGCGTCACTCTTCATGCTACGCGTGCTCTTCGCCGTCGCCCACACGCAGACCATCTCGCTTCCACCCGGCCTTCAGGTGGAGGGCCGGGCGAACGGAGACGGCAGCCTGCATTTTGGGGCCATGCCTTAACCGTCAAGGCGCAACGGAATTGGGAGTGGGTATTTTCGTGATGAACCGCACTGCTTCAATGCTCACAACTGTCATCGAATTTGGAATATGAATGTTCGGGCTTGTGCGTCTTTTCCTATTAATCTTGTGTTGCTGTGTTAGATATTCGAGCTTACCAGATAGGAAGCCGGGAAAAGATCATCTCTTCCATGCCTCCCCAAAAGTTTGGACCATAATATCTTCCACATCCGCTTCCCTTCCTTTTCTCACTTACGCAGAACCAGCTGTGGGAGACAGCAATCCTCCAACAAAACTGCAAAGCCCCTCGACTGTCTCTCCGACTCGTTCACCACCTCCTTGGGAGCCCCAGAACATGTGCAATCTGTGCCGCTACCCAACATTTCCTCCAACACCCATTTCATCACTTTTCTGATTCGGACCCCAAGGTCACAAAGATGAGGTGACGTGTGTGGCGTTGAATGCATATGGCACTCGCACATTGTCAGGTTCGAGGGAAAACACAGGACGCGTGTGGGATACAGAAAGTGGCCACGCAATTGCAGTGATCAAGTATACAGGATGGGTGTGAGGGGTGGCGCTAAACAGGGACAGCAGCCGCATGGTGAGCTTCGACGACGAAAAACAAAGGCAGTTGGCGTTGAACAGGATTTGAGCGCGCGCAAACGATGTAATGTGCGAAGGACAAAGAGTGCCGCAAAATTTCAGTGACGGTGATGTGTGCTTGTGCGAACGTTTCACGTCGTGCCGCAAGATTGAGCAGTAAAAGGCCTTGACGCAAGTGGCAGTCGCTTTGGTTTCCCTCTGGTTGTGTTTGTCTCTTGCAACAAACTAATTTCATGAAGCGTAGTATAAACAGCAGCGGTACCACAAAGGCGCAGTGCCGGCGGCGCTGGAGGGACAGTACGATTGTATATACAACTCCCCAAAGCATAGCCTCAGATATAATTTATCAAGAATGTGACAAGACATCCAATGCGAACAGTAATTTTACTGTTTCCATGTCAAGAAATTGCCACCAGCGGCATTTAATTGACCGTTTTTTTCGTGAGCATCATGAAACATTAATGCATCAATGTCATAAGCATCATGAAACGGTAATGCATAAATTTCATAAGCATCATGAGACGGTAATGCATTGGTCACACGCTGGGTAGCATAAAAGAGCTAAAGCTTTCAATTTCTCTCCAGAAGAGGGCCTTGTTTTTCGTCGCCTGCTAAAACTTCTCCTCACTGTGTCTCGATATTGCTCGCCGTTGCTCGCCTCTGCTGGCCTTTGTTCGCCGGTGCTCGCATTATATACCCGTCTACGCTCTTCGTCGCTCAAGTGGAAGTTTAATGTGGTTAGCAGTGGTTAACATCGGTTGGCATCGGTTCGCAACGGTTGGTTTTCGTTGGCTTTGGTTGGTTTCGGTTGGCTTTGGTTGGCATTAATTGGTTTTGGTGGGCTTCGATTGGCTTTGGTTGGATGTAGTTGACTGCAGTTGGCTGCAGTGGCCGCAGTTGGCATCGCATAATATTTGACTCTTCGTTTTCTTTCTCCACTCGCGTCTTCTATATCTTATTATTATAACTAACACTGCTTTCTGTTTTCTTCAAAACTTGCTTCTTCTTTGCTTTCGTTTCATACAGGGAATGAGGCTCTTGGAACTGCATGGTTAGATTTCCCCCGATATCATAAGCTCTCTGATGTCACTACTCTGTTAAGGATTGTTTCCGATGACTGGCCCCCGCTACCACCGAAAAAGGCCGCGAAATGCCAAGAATATGTGAAGAAGTGCTTTAAGACGGATATGCGGAAGCCAACTAGTGCAGGAGAAGTTCTGAATCACAGATGGTGAAGAAAAGATGATGCGACGCATCTTGGCGTTGACCAAATGAGCGCTAGTACGGTAGGCTCACCTGTTCTTCTGTGTGTATCACAATAAAACAAGTATTTTTCTCAGGCTTGAAGACGGTATATTTGGCAGCCCAAAGCATAATCCTAGGCCAAGCCAACATTTTTATCGCCGGATGTATAGAGATTATGTCAAGAATTTCATTTTACGTTCCATAAGCTCGCTTTTTCTATCGTATTGGCAACGGAAAGCTGGTAGACGGACTTTTGACGGACGCGTTAATCGATCCATACAGCCAGAACCACATGGGTCTCTGCGCTGAAAATTGTTGAAATCGTCATGGCATATCCTGGAAAATGGAGGATATACACGCAAAGGAGAGCTATTGAGGGTATCGAGCAGCATGAGAACATCACAGTTCCATTTACAAGTTGTACTACTCATTGTTAGCGAAGGTGGAAAGGATAGGTGTGTGGAAAGAGATGAGAAATATTTCCGCATGGATATGTCAACTATAGAGTCATTGTCAGCCTCTTTCATCAAAGCCGGAAGCGGAACGGTAAGCAGATGAAATGCGTCCAGATTGAACCATGGTGCGACGGCTTTGGTGCCTATCAGCAGATCAAAAGCCGGTGAACTCATTTTATCAGTGTTGGCTACTATTAGTGGGTTTGCTGCCCCTTAAGTGGAACCAGAACAGTTTACCACAGCACTATTATTATCTATTTCAAGAGCGTTGAAAAGCGCTAGTAGGTGCATAGAAGAAGTTGATGAGTCTGAATTGAACGAGGCGTTTTCTGTGGTGGCTTTGGCAATCTCGATGCTTTTGGCACTACCGGAAGAAAAGACCAACCTCTTTGGCCGCGCAGTTAGCTTAGAACATCCTGTATGTTGTAGCGGAGTAAAATTTCTAGTTACATTGCTCAGCGTCATAAAATATACGATTTCTCGAGTGGGGTTGGCTGGTATATGTAATGGTGCAGGTGGATCTACATCAATGGTGTTTGAGAGAACGTCTCATACGAAATAAAGCGTCGGTTACGCTAGCTCATTTAACACAGTAACAAAACGCTGTACAGAC
The DNA here is from genome assembly GCA_003194525.1 of Gracilariopsis chorda. Classification (NCBI taxonomy): domain Eukaryota; phylum Rhodophyta; class Florideophyceae; order Gracilariales; family Gracilariaceae; genus Gracilariopsis; species Gracilariopsis chorda. Next base: position 89,283 of record NBIV01000232.1, read on the forward strand.
TGCCAAATGATCAATAAAGAAGCCCAAACATTGCTTGATCCAGATCGTTCTCTCGACTTCGATTCGTGAGCACGGTAATGACACAACAGTTACCACAGCATAGCATTCAGTATACTCAAACGTGAATGCACAGAACGACACCGTTGTGCACCATACTGTGTGCAATTTAACAGAACACCGTGGCAATGCGAACACTCGTCAAAGAACTTTTCTGGCATGGCAGTAGGCATGGAAGAGCTAACGCCCCGCTCTCACCTCTTGGCGAGGTTCGTGCTTCAAGAAATGGAGCCCATCCGCAATACGGCTCAAAAAAGAAGTATGAAGTTGTAACATACTACGCGAATGCATATCGTCGCTATCCATACTTCTCAACACCATGTAGTATAGCCTCTCTTGCGCATTCTCAGTCGCCACATTAAATGGCCCATTTTCATCTGTAGGAGCAAGCTGTGCAGTCGTGTTCACTGCACAAAACCCACACCCATGCGTACGAGTATAGCCCAGAACCATGATAGTAGCCGTGCCACTATTCCAGCATTTGCCAATGTTAGGACAACCAGCATCTTTGCACACTGCGTGTAGACGTCGTGATCGAGGAGATGTCTTCAGCTCACCATGATTTAAGTGCTTCGCGTACGTGTCTGGCGCGGGTACGCAGAACCATTTTGGGCATGAAGTGACCTGTGGCGCTCCAACTGACGACATGCGAAGCGTGCTGGTGGCGCTTGGATAGATGCGTGTGCGTTGCCTAATGAAGCGCACCTTGCGGTAAAATAGTACCGCAAGAAGAAAAGCAGCAACGTACGTCACGACGCTATACACCCAAAGTCACCCTTCTTGTGTCGCTCAGGGTTGCACCACGTGCGTTGTGCACCCAAGGGATCACCTGGAGTACCATTGGTACCTTCGAAGGTATCTTCGGTAGTTGCAGGGCAGAGCACTTCTAGAATGGTCACCTGCCCATTCCTCCAAAATGACACTTTGGAAGTGTTTCTTTGTCCGTTGTCTTGATATGGCTCCTGTATCTACACGTACCGTCTGTACATGGCACTTCCCTCAAAGAGCGTCCATTTGCTTTCGTCAACATTGAGAAAGGATATCATATCTGCTGATCTATGGGACACAATGTCAATAGTACAATGCTTTCGTTACAAAAATGCGAACAATATCGAGATGCTCATGAATAGTTGGATTCCTGCGGACCCCAAACCGCACTCCTGATTTCGTTGTACCGTAACGGTCATTATCTCAGATAGATGCACCCCAAACCACTGATGAACGTCAAATAGCGCTCTTCTTTCAGCTCAGAAACTTCAGCAAGCTTGTATTTTAACCTCAACGTATCATATTGATCCAGAGAAATGTGTTTCCTGGCATGTGCGTCATTGTTAACCAGAAGCACATCCTTCAATTTCCACAAACGCAGCTTTTCAGCTCCCACCGTGGCCAGACCAAACTTCAAGTGCTTAAAGAAATCGCTGTTCGCTGCTGCTCGTTTGTGTCTCTTTGCATCATTCTCTTTCCCAGGAAACGACGCACCCCCAAACTGTTTTAATCGCCTGTATGCCGCGCGAATCGTCACCCCAGCATACGGTCTTTTGTGCAGACTAGATTCAACGTGCCACTGAGCTTACGCTTGCATGCTCGTTATACCTCCGTCTTCAATTTCAGCTGGCTCAGAGCCTTTGCGTTCTCGTCGCTGAAACTCCGCATCACCAAACCGGTCTTTGTCGTCCTTTCTTAAGTTTTGTGGGAACAAGTACATTCTCAGTGTTGACCATTCCGTGTGCAAGTTCACCTTCAATCTGTCCTCAGTTTTCTGCAGTGGTACAATACTCGAATGGTTTCCAGAACTTTTTCCAAAAAGTGAACGCCAATACCGAAAGATATATCTGCCCATCGCTCATTCCCAAACACATACGATCCATTTTCTTTGAGAGAGATGTATTCCAGACACAACAGCTCCGTGTTCTTGTGATAAGCAACAAGTGCTCCCGACGTACGACCGATTCGCTGTCGAAGCGCGTATTTGAGAAATACCGTGCGAACGAAGTCGTAGAATGCACGTTTATGCGAATCAGTCCTGCTCCTCAAAAAGCGCAACTTATGTGATGTATACTGCAAAACGTTGGCCAGATCATATCGAATCTTCGCTACGGCGCCAGTCTTGACATTAAAACATGGGAGATTCTGTGGATTCAGGGTGACAGCTTGCAGAATTAGCCCGGGTAGAGGGATAAGTCTGGAAATATGGAGGAGGCAGGGGGTGACAGGTGGGTTTTCGAACGAAATGCCAGGCCACACGGGAATGTCACCCACGCTTATAACATGCAACGACAAAGTCACCACTGTTCCGAACTGTGTCACCTACTTCTCGCGCATCGCCAAAAGTGTCACCCCACTCTTAACCTCTTTCACCCCTTTCCCGGGGGTATTTCAAAGCTTTCACCCTCTCTCCGTTGTCTTGCAAGCCCTCAGACCGATCACCATGACCCCGAAACCCACATTACCGGATACTCCACAAAACTCCTTGCGTCATTTCAAAATGATTGAGGACAAAACTACTCCTCTTCTTGGATTGTTTTGCTTCTCAAGCTCATCTGCCCCATTCAGATCCGTCAAAAATGCATATCGCCGCTTCGCAGCACTCGCTCATCCGAACCAATGCCAAACCGATTCTCTAGGAGCCACTCACAGCATGATGAATCTCTCACGAGCAATGGATATACTGCAAAGTGAGATTCAATTCCAAAAGATATTCCAAGATACCACAAAAGATAAAGAGTTTGTTCTGAAGTCATCAGTTATGTATTCTATCGCCGAAACCAACCACGAGCTTTACTTGCGGACTCATGATCAGTTCGCACAAAGTACTAATGCTGACGAAGAAACAGAGTCTCTAAAACGCGCCGAGCGTGAAAGAGCCGAGCGTGAACGTGCCGATCGAGAACGCGAACGACATCATGCCGAAGAAGCTGAGCGCGAGCACGCTGAACGCGAGCGCGCCGAGGATATTGAGTGCGAACGTGCTCACCGAGGCAGGAAAGGCTAGGAAAGGAGTGATTCTTATGGAGAATGTGATGATGGTTACGAGAACATTTCCTCAGAAGATGGGTATGCTGATACAGACTTTCCGGGACATGACCCTGATTACTCCCTTGCCAACTACATTTTGTATGACGGTGATGATTTTGCCGCACCAAATGAGGGTGACGGACGTAGTAATGCGGACATGTGGGGTGACGTGGAAAAGGAACATGACTTGCAGGGTGAAGAATACTGGGCACAAAGCCAAAGTCAGCAAGGCCCGCAAACATTTCAGAGAACTGCGACCCAAATTTGAAGGACACGGCAGAAACGTGCTTCGAAACGACGCACGATGGAAAGAGCTAAACTAGCCCTACAGGCAGAGAGGGTGGGTGCAATGACCTGGAGGCCTCGCAGGTGTGTCGAAGTCGTTCCGAATGTAGGCATGGCGTTGCAATTCTGCTGGCAGTGTGAACAATTAATCCGAGCCTACACAGCTTATATTGGGGTTCATAAAGGAGTTAGCTCAAACTTGGGAGAAGTTTAGAATAGGATGTCGTAACACAGACTGCTTGGCGTGTATGAAGTTCGACTGGCAGCCGAAAAATGGCTTGTGGAAGATGAACAAGTTCGTTTCCCACTGTGAGAAATGTACAGGTCATGCTATGAGCAGTACAGGACCTCAGACGAAAAGTTTCTGTGCTCCTGCATATACACCACACCAAGTTGCCCGTGCAATTCTAAATGAAGCGGCATGTGATCCGAACATATCTGCTAAAACAATCGGAGCACTGGTGCGGGCGAAGCAGATATATAGACGTCAACCCCCAGACAGCCACTATCGCTCGGTACGAAAGGAGATTATGCGTCACTTCAATGCATGTCGTGCAGTGGATATGGTGGGCCTTGAGGGCTACGCAGAATTATTTCGCAAGTACGGAAATACAGTTCGCATTTATATTATCAATGGAGTTCAGATGAATGAGCAACGTGTTAAAGCAGCTCAACATATATTCAAACAATGTAAGAAGGCAAAGAAGCTACCTTCGGACGCAACGTTCGACAGAGATGTCATCGACATGACTGACATTTCCGATGACGGCAGATATTAAGGGGGGCTTCTGTTTTTGCCGAGTGTGGCGGCTGCGTATTGTCATTAGGGACGTAGAACGGCTGCCGCAAACGCTGCTCATTGTGATGGAGTGGGACCGCAATCATATGGAACTACATTTGAAGTAATGACCTACGACACCAATATGCACCTGTTGCCACTCTTGTTCGCTCATTTTATTGAGACAGAAGACTACGGTACCTGGAAGAAAGTGTTTGAGGAATGAAAACTCATTCCTGGTTTTGATGTTCCCGCCCGAACTACTATTGTGGACCAGAAAAAAAGTACCGACCGGGCATACAAGGAGGTATTCGAAAGTGGAAAAATATTCTTAGATCCTTTTCACGTAAAGAAAAACATGGGAGCGAAGCTTGGTGCAGCAAAAGGGATTGGTTTGTCACTCTATGAGCGTGCTCTGCACGCAGCGACTCGCGCTGCTGTGGATCATATAGTCCGTCAGTATACTGACAAGCAAAAGGAATATCTCGGCAAGTTTGATCCCGAAGAGCTATACAAGGCCTATTCCGGCCTTGAAGATACGACTGTGACATTACAAGGGGCAGAGAGTCAAATGAGCGCTTCATTGAGAAATCATATCCGCTCTGTGGAGCCACAGAAGATGTTGCAGAAGGTGGTTAATATCCAAAGAGCTGGATGTCTTACCAGGAAGTCGGCATCAGAGGCCTAGATTAACCCTGTCCCGGCAAACATTGAGAAACAAATTGCTGTTCTTATTCGCCGATCCCGAATATATCAAGACACAGTTAAGTTTTGCAATGGTACAGCGGGAATGGAGGCAACTGTAACCAGTTTTACGGATGGAGCGGTGCAACGGCGAATACGTTTACCTGATGCAGAACACACACCTCCGTATTGTTGCAGGTACTCAACAAATGGGGATGGATTGCCATGCTTCCATGGAGTCGCCGTTTTATGGGAAAAACATTGAGCTGCAAACATACATCGGTTCATTGCTGGTCGTCATCTGACGAGCAGCTGGAAGGCTATATACAATGATGTCAGTTAGTGATCCCTATACAAGGAGAAATGGATGAGCTGATGTCAAAGGCGAAGGTTCTGGTTCTAATTGGAGGGAATTTGAACATCCCGAAAGCACTTCCTCCACCTCGTGGCCGCCAAGTTAAAACTGCTGGCGTACGGCGGAAGGGGTGGTTTGAACGTGGACCCGCAGCAAGGAAGAAAAGAAGCTACACATGTTCTTTATGCAATCAAGAAGGACACACATCATCTCAGTGCCAGCTTCGTCAGCTGTTCGGAGATGCGCCATAGTAGAGGCTTTCACCGTCCGAATAGTAAAGCTGTCACCCTCCGAACAGTGAGTGTTTTATCATTCAACCCTGCTTTGTGTTCTTGTCTCCCTAAGATAACCACCGGTGATAAATTTCACCCAAACTCTGCACTATGTCACCCCTTATACCAAACTCCCCCAAACTTTTCCCCCTAGTTTCTTCATCTCGATTTGGCGTCACCCGGTTATACCTCTACGATTCCTCGCATCACCATGCAGATATTTCAAGTACGATTTGTCACCAGTCGAGGCGTCTAATTCTGCAAGCAGTCACCCGCAGAACTACTGCATTTAGCCTTAAAACATTTACCGGTCTGAGCGTTGTGACAATCAATCTGTGCGCAAAGCACGAATTGAGAGTTCTGAGAGTAGTGATAAAATTGCTGTTCATCGAGAGATGGCTTTTTTTCACCTACTGGTTCGTGTGCTCGGCATGCTGTGAGCCAACAACGTAATTTTGGGCAAATTGCTCGGGAGAAAGAGTGAGAATGCGTTCCGTGGAATGGCCCAAGTTGCGTTAAATAGAAAGATCAGAGTGCTAAAATTTTTAGATTGCTTACGTTGCCTAAAAACCAAGCACATAATTCAAAAAACTAGGATTTGACATTGCTGTTTGCGCTTGGTTTTACAGATATATGGCACGTGCCGCGTCCATGTCGTGTAAGCAGCGTAATTGAGCGCATTTTTACCTGCTTAGAACGCCAATACAGGGTGCCGCCATGTTTGGTTTCAACCATGATTTGTCAGAACCTTTTAGGGAGGCCCTGAAGCGCGCGCGCGCATATGTGCATGTTGTACGCTTTGAAAGGCTGTTTTCTGAGCTGGTTGTGCAAGGTTTGGTACCATGCTCCATGCGCTTGGTTTTCGCCAGCTTTTCGAAGACAAAGCGTGGGGGATGTTTTTTGGCTCATTTGTAGAATGTGAAAAAGCGCCTGGGTTTGGACAGACTTGCAGAAACCAAGCAACTTGTGAATATCTTGCACATTGTACAAGTGTACGAGAGTTCTTGGTTCTGAACATATTTGCCCAAAGCAAGCATTTTGGGCATATTTACGCACATTTTGCAAATAACCGGAAGCGTTTTACTTTGGGTATATTTACTGCAACCTAGTATTACGTGTATATTTTCACACATTGTAGAAAAATGCGAACGTATTTTAGAAATATGCGAAAGCGCTTGATTTGGGCTGGTTAGGTGAGACCAAGCAAAGCGTGGATTCTTTTTACAAATTGTACAAAACTGCAAAAGTGGTTGGTTTTTGCAATATTTGCTGAAACCACGCAATGCGGGCATCTTAACGCATATTGTGGGAAAGGAATAAAGCGCTTGGCTTTAGGGAGTTTTGTGGAAACCAAGGGATGCGTTTTCTTAAACATTTGACATATGCTTAGGGGTTTGTAGTATTGGACATATTTGCCCAAGGGACTCGTTCCAAGTCATCACTGGCACCCTGGGTCCATGCTAGATCATCAAGACCTTGTTTGAGGACAAATCATCAGCATTGACGGAATTTGCCACGTCATCAAACAACTAGATGTGGCACTAAACCCGGTAAATCAGTAGCGTACGGAGACCAGCACGAACACCAAGCGTCATACCGTTTAAATCGGACGAGTTCTCATCGACTAGTGGCACTGATAGAACTAGACTGCAAACTCTATATAGACCCCGATGGATGTTCCGGACTTCTAACCCGGATAATCACCATTGACTTCCAACCAATTCAACCACTGCACTTTGGTTCATAACAGCAATCCAAACACTGGAATAATTTTAGACCCTCCCTACGTTACGCAGGGTACTGGTATGGACGTTTCGTCGTTAATGCTTGGGTATCCTTGTATTATGGTGTCAAGGATATTAGAAATAGACGTGAGGTTTCGGAAGGCGTTGCAAGGGCAGATAGTGAAAAACCAAGATCTAATCCTGTTAGGCAACTGCTTAGAGATCAGAAGAGTTGAACAAAATATATTGGTGACTTATAATCAAAATCCAAGTGCTCTACCGATCCATATGGTTTTATCATCGCCACCCCGTAACCATCGTTCATTTGAGTATCTGGGTAAGAAACAACTGATCTACGTCAGCTACGAAAAAAGAAGACATTATGGATTATATCAAATGTAATTGTTAGGAACAGAGGTGCAGTCGCTGAATTGGTTGGAATTCGATGGTGATGATCCGAGTTAGAAGTTCGGAACATCCATCGGGGTTTATATAGAGTTTCTAGTATATTGCTATCAGTGCCATTAGTCGATGAGAATTCTTCCAAGTTAAACGCTATGATTCTTGGTGTTCGTGCTGGCCTCCGTACACGACTGGTTTACCAGGTTCAGTGCCAGATCTAGTCGTTTGATGACTTGTCAAATTCCATCAATGCTGATGAATTGTCATCAGACAAGGTCTTCATGATCTGGCATGAACCCAAAGTGCCAGTAATGACTTGGCACGACTCCCTCGGGAATTATCCATGACCGTTCGATACCTGCTGTACCAGGTGAAGTGTGCCTCAACTTGGTGAGTAGTAGACAACGTGTACTTGAGAGCCAATATTTCCACGTGGTCAACCAACACTTCTTTGAAATGAACATGTAGTCATGTCATATTGACAGGAAGTCACGAAGATGTCAACTTGGCTTTGAGGCCAGTTTTGGATGGCAATTGGGTAACCGATTTCTTCATCAGATCGAGTAGAATAAATGTAGCTGGTTTTTGCCTGTTAGAACTGATGCTAGAGCCAAGCTAAGTCAAAAAACGGTTAATAAGAACTAATTTTAACAGTAATCAACATTGTAGGCCATTGTTATTGAAATTATTACAGAGTACAGAGTTAATCACAATGAATCTACAAATACCCGTGGATTTCAGCATTGGTCATCTTTGTTGTGCGTGCGATCTTGTACCTTCCTTGCAAAAGACTAGAAGGTGATCGGAGACCTTGAAATACGTCAGAGCGAACACGTATGGAAGTGGCTCATCATCGTCGAAGAACAGAGCATTCTATTTCTGTTCAAAACGTAGATGTGCTCCTGAAGAAGTTAGAAAAATAGTCACACTGTCCAGAGTCGTGTATGAAAGCTACCGCAAGAGTATCAACGTTATCGAACGAGCTCACAGTATAGAACCATTCTCTGGCTCTGGAGAGCATTCTTTCATTCTAATCCAACGCTATGATTCTAACTTCATGTATACAAGATACGCAACGGTTTTCAAGTAAATACAGGATTCTTAATAACGAGCGATCTATGCGCCATTCGGATTTCATTCACAAGCTTTATCAGAGCTCTCAATACCTCGATCATCTCACTGCTATCTTGGAGAACGACTCATGTAGCACTTATGATGTTGAAATGAACAATACCCCGTGATGGCTGGCTCCAGTTGCAATACGATTTGTTGACGATGATCTCCGTCAGGAAGTGAGAGTAATAATATCGGCTCAGAGGAACATAATATTTTCAAAGTTTAAATTTGGTTTCAGAGACGCAATGATTTGGGCATTGAAGCATGCACTCTTTGACTTTTTTTGTCCTCTAATATCTGACCCACGTCCCAATTTCCAGTCTGAACGATGTATGCTATGAGATCCAAAAACGTCTTACACTGCTTTGCGATTTGGTGTGGTGGATTCTATTCCATTATAGTGCGATAACGTCACCCAGTTACAATATGAAGGGACAGCAAATGGCCATAGCAAGGCACTCTTGGGCATACATGCAGTCACTTACATCGTTTTGGAACAAATTGCAGTCTTTTAAGCAAGCCTTGATGAAGTTCCTGAGATATCGAGACTGTGCAATTCGTCTCAAGCAAGAAGAAGACTTGAGAGAAGCAGAACAAAGGAACATGTTGCTTTCTCAATAATTTATTAACGAGAAAAGCATAAACTCTACATTTGTGGGAATTATTCGGTGGCATTTCAAACGATTGGAAACAAAACACGATCTCAACCAGCATACATTTCAAGGGGCTCTTGAATTCATTCGTTCTCTTTTTCATGTTTGTGGCGTCATTGGAGATGAAAGCATTGGCGTTTTTCCGGTTCGTAACTGTTCCGATCAAAAGCTGCAATTAAAATCAGTTTGCAGTGCTCCACGTTTTGCAGAGGCACAGGCGAGGGAGATAGAAGTACTTCCAACGATGAATATTCCAATTTCGAGACCTCTAGACGGTACTTTTTATGCTACGTCAAATGTAATACTGGAGAAAGTAACCCGCAAAACACAAGTTCGCAAACCTGGACTAATACTATATGAATCCGGTCTTGTGTATAAGCTTCCAAAAAGTGCCCTGCAGAATCGGTGAAAAACGGGACACAGCTCAGAGAATTACTTGCATATTGAAAGGTATCGTGGATTCATCACTACATACATTTATGATAATCATAATCGCAAAGAGCAGAGCAGTGACACAGCCTGCACCATGCATGCAAAATGGCGTTTTTGTCCAACAGAAGTGCTCTTATCGGGTTTTAATACTTCTATTCTAGACATCCTGGCAGAAGATAGCAGGAAAATCTAAAGGACTGTCGAATACTTCTGCTTCGGCATGGTTTTTGTACGTGGTTTTTACATGAACTTGCTTCGACGCTTTCAAGATTTAAGAGGGTACCTATACCATCTCAATGTATTTAAGATTTATAAAAAGGCCCTTATTACACGTGGTCGTTTACATAAGTTGATAAGATTTGTGTTCGCGCAGACGCAGACGTGTGTATATGTCTTCGTCTTATTACCTCTTATCTAATGAATTGACTGCTCTCATGGTTTTCAGAGAAGTATCCCTATCCAACAAAAGCTTGCTATAATATCAACGCTCGCTACATCAAAAAAGAAAACTTTTGTCTCGCCATGTACTGAAGCAGAGATCCTTTTCATCGAGGATATCGTAATTGAAGCCATATCAAATGGCAAGCAGGCATATGAAGGTCTAGATTTTTTAGTCTTGTTGGAAAAAGGAGGGGTTACTCCAACACATAGATCGGGAGTGAAGTCCTTCAACAAGTGTATGTCAATACTGATTGAACTGAAGAAGAAAATTTCGTTCAAGGCGAGCGAATCAGATGATGGGGCCACCGAATTGGAAAATAAAGGCTATCTAGAGGCAAAAGTATCATCCGAGATGCTTAATAAAAACCCGATAACAGAAATATGTGCACAGGAACAAGATTTTGAGCAATGTATTGATTCTGCCCCACCTCAATTGGAACCGTTCAACAGGAACGGGTCGACAGTCAACCCTTCTTTCCTATTAAACTCCCAAAAGACAAAGATGTTGTTAACCGAACATCGTAGTGCCTCATATGGGTCATTTGACTTTCAGAAGTATTTAAGTGGGCTCCGTTCTATTGGTTCAGTTGAGATTTGTGGAAAGAGAGTGCTTACTTCTGGTATGGTAGGCTCTTTACTAGATGTTCTTTTACTAGGGTTGCAAATACGTTTGGGTTTGCATTTGGCTTTGAGGGGTGTCAGTAATCGCATGGTTCTGACCCAAAACGTTTAGCGAGTGGTGGAATCGCTGTATGTACGTTTTTCATGCCTTCAGTCGATGATGAAGCGCTGTGCACTGGTTATGAAACAAACGCTTGAGCTTATAGTAGTTTTACTTGTACGTATGGGCTAGGACAGCGTTTTAGGCGGTTTCGGCTAGGGTATGGTACTGACACAGAACGTTGACCTAGTTGTGGAAAGGTTGTATGCGCGTGTATGTGCATTGTTGACCCCTTGTGTGAAGAACGTGGCCCTGTAGGCACTGTATGATACATTTCGGACGCGCTGAAAAATGTGGACACAGATCATACAGGACAACGTTTTGCAAGAACGTTGTCCTTGGTTGAAAAAATCAATAAATTTCATCCCTGTTTGGACATAGTTCTGGCAGTATTTGGCACTTGCCTGGTGGGTGCACCACACACGTGGGTTTCTGAGGTACGTAATGGCATGTTCCGTGACAACGTGAACGTGCTACATGAGTACTCGCGATCAATTATGTATGACACTAGTACAGCAAGTGGCTCAATATTTTGAGCACCACCACTCTCATTACCCTCAACCTGGGGTCAGACAAGAAATGAATAACTTACTGTGCATGCTGTTGCTTATGTTTCCATGTCTTAAACCAAAGCTTGGTCTTTCTCGTAAATGCATTTAAGAATGGAAAAGACTGGTTCCCTTTCAGTTCTCAACCCCGTTCGCAAGTGAAATATTTCTTGCATTTTCGTGGAGTTTTATTCACTCTGGTATTGCTGAGTCTGCAGCAGTTTTGTCACTTCCTTTTTCAGGTTTTCTACGTGTGTCGAAAGCGCTACGACTACGCTGGAATCAGTTTGCCTTTCCTGGAGACATACGAACTGCTGCGTCTGGACCACAATCATCTGGAGTCAATATTGATGATGCAAAGACTTCCCGTGACACAGGCCGGTTGCAATTTGTCCCAATTCTTGACCCTGACGCCATTCACTTCCTTTCCACCTACCGCCGTTCCCGTCCTACATCACTGTCTTTCGTTTCTAACTTGACATAATCAAGTTATCTGCAGAAGGTTAAGAACGTAGCAGCACTTTATGACCTTGGACATGCGAAATTCACGCCTCACTCAGCGCGAATTGACAAAGGCATCGAACAGTTCGTCCTCGGAAAATTAGTCGAACTGATCGCGATACATAGCCGCTGGAAATCTCTGATCTCTCTCAGATACTACATCGACAATGGTCGAAGCTGGCTGCTCAATATTCCAAGTACACCCCAACATCAACAAGAACTGCAACAGAATGTCGCTTCGCTCTTATTTCTCCTCGCCAGTGAACAATTATCTCCATAGTACCATGCACATCTTTACAGCACCGTACATTGCGATTCGCTCTTTCCTTTCACTTGAAGTCAAATATTTACCCCCACCTTCGTTTCGTGTACCAAAAGCGCCCTCCTTGCTTCCAACTCTCTTCTTCTTATCGTCTGACGCATCCCAACATGTATCTCATACCCTTAACGCACACACGCTTCTCCATCCATTTCAATCCCCAATCTCATTCCCAACCAACGCTCACTCTGTATTGTTTACTCCGTCCTTGCCAGCCGTACCCCTCGTTGCACTCATCCTCTCAGCACAATGTCGCCTACCAATCCAAAACCTGGCCCGAGCCAGCCACGGCCTCCTGTAATCGAATATGGATCACTAAGAAAAAAGGACCGCTTCTTCTCTCTCACCAGACTCTCCAACGCCTAGCTGTATACCATCATTGGCACGGCTCCATAGTCCACCCGCAAACCCCTCCCTAGCAATGCATTCAAAATGCAACTCCCTGTGAAAGTCCTCCGCTTACGTGATCTCGAACTCTCCGCAGCCTCGGAAGCATCCAATGACCACGCAAATCCACTGAACACTCTTCTCAATACGAATCCCACAGAAATTCTCAAAATATCGAAGGAAGAACCTCACAGACTTGAGTTAATCATGCAATCCGCTTTAGTAACTGACCCCATCCTTCGTCCTGCATACTTCCCTGACAGCCAATCTGAAGCTGCAGCAGTTGCCACTAAGTGGCAGTTCTCTGTCTTCCGTAAATCCATCCCCTCATCTCACCTCGAATTATCCCCATCCCAACAGCAACAGCCACAACTACCAGCCCATCAAAAACTATCCCAACTTCTTGTTTCTGCCTCCACAGTGCCCTAGATCCAAAATAAGGCACATATCAATACCTCAGACGAAGACGACGATCCTCCGCGCAAGAAAATCAAACAGATCATCAAACCCAAAAGGTTCACCGTCGGCCTTTCTTCAGCCCAATTGCAGGGCCAGGCAAAATATCAAGGAAAAGGATTATCGTCCACCAGTCTCATGGTGGACGCTCTCATAGGCCCATCCATTCTCCTCTCTCTAATAGAAGCGGGAAGCGACATCCCAACTTTTCTATCCCATTCGTTTCACCATGGGCGTCACATGCCATCAGGCCAGCCGTCAGCAGCGGAAATCGAAGGGCAGACCCTAAGACGTATGATTCACATCGAAAGTCTTGTCCAATCTATACTGAAAGACGCATTGGAGCAACTTTCATACCTAGAACTAGCCCTACGAGGTCTCTGTGCCATCTTGTACGTAAAAGAAGCAGTCTCCATGGGAGAGAATACAGACTGTCGAGAAACGTGGTCTATTGCAAGCCAAATTCTGGAGTCCTCCTTTTCAGGAATAGTGAGATATCAAGAGCTCCTCGAAGAAATGACCAGAGGAATGTCACTACAACGCAAACGCATGACAGCTATCAGGTCCATGCAGGAGAAACGTTGGAAGCCAAACTCCCGATCACCCTCTGCCCCACAAAATCGTCAACCAAGCCAAACTCCAGCCTTCAACAAAAAGTAACACACCACACCAATCCCCATTCAAAGCCGTTCCCTCTGCAATTCATCACCGCAGAACACCCTTTCTCTTCCGAAGCCAACAAACTGATGTTTTCCATGAACCGTCTCTACTTCGGTCCCCAATGTTCCACGCTCTACGGGACGCAACTCAAGCTCATCGAAACGCTGCACTCTACCAATCAAAAGTCAATTCTTGCATATGCACAGCAGTCTCACATCTGCCAGAGCTTACAACAGAACATTCCCCCTCCTCCTTCACCTCCAGACCCCTTCCTTCTAGCGACCACTTCCTTCGGCCTCACATCCGCTTTATATAATGAAACATCGAATCCAGAGCGAGCTTCCCCTCGCAGAGTCTTCAAAAGCATAACATCCTCAAACCTCTCGCTGCCTTCTCCACAAAATCGATAGTACCGTGACCACAGTCACCTCTCGATCAAATTTGTTCCCCCTCTCTTCAGCAGGTTTTCTCTATATCATTCCTGACTTGTCTACGACATGCATATATTGAAACCCTCAATCAACCTAACAAATATATTCCTCCTCCTCAAAAGCTACATTCATCTCGAACGTAAGTCAAACTTCTTTCACGCGCCCACAACGCTGGAATGCTACAATGGCCGATCATTGAAGAAGAACCACCCGCATATAATCAAAAAGCATCTCACTTGACCATCACGCTGTTTGCAGAATCAAAATCTATGCAAGAGGACAGGATCATATCATGGCCACGCGTGCAAAACGAAATACTTTCAGAACTCACTCACATATCGCTTCCCGACCCAGGACTGTTCGACAAACTCAGCTTTACAGACGGACATATCACCGTAATCTACTTTGATTTAGCCGACATATTTCACAATATCTCTTTACCTCCGTGGCTATCTGAGCTTTTTCTCCTGCCCCACTGTTCCCTCTCAGAACTGTCAGGCTCCCTCAAGGTGGAAATCTGTCAACAATTCTCAGGCACTCAGCTCTTTAAACTCCGTCTCCATCCGTGCAAACGAACCATGCCCATGGGTTTCAAATGGAGCGTATACATCTCTCACTGCTTCAAAGACAACGTGCTACAACAATCGTACGAAATCTCCTGCAACTCACGATTATCACTTACTGCTAAAGCCGTTATGACGACTTTCCTCCGCGAATTTGCGCCCTTCAATCTCGATTACGAACACCCACTGCTGTAACATATCATCGACGATACTGCCATGCTGGTTAGCGACTGGAACACTGAAGCTCTGCCCTGCCTGTACAAAATCATGCGTAGAATCCTGCAGGCTAAGAACCTGCCGATCAACGCATCACATTCTTGCCAACTGTCCGCCCTTCGTAGGTTCCAACGTTACATTCCTTGGCTACAATATCGATCTGGCCTCTGAGACTATCCAAAAAATTCCAGGCAAACTACTGAAGACCTGCCAGCAGCTCAAAGATATCATCAGATCCCACTTTTTATCACAACAGAAATGGAGATCTTCAATATGCAGGCTGATTTGGTGCCTGCTCTTGAAATGAACACTTCTCTTCTGCCTTAATGCATGCTTGAAGCCACTGCACCAATCATTTGGACACGTTGATCTTACTTTTAACGAACGAATGTCGTCAGAAATATCTCTTGCAGCATCTCTTTTTCATTTGGCTTTTGTATCCGTGGACCTCCCTTTCTTGCCAACAGTACTCTTCTGTGATTGCTCTCTTCAAGACGGAACTGTTTCATATACCCTGATAGAGGAGGAAGAACTTTCCTCTCTTTGGACGCACGTATACGCAAATCTGCCGGTTGGCGATGCAAATTCTTGTTCAGTTTCTATTTGTAAAGAACTGCGCACCATATATGAAATAGCAGTGTACTCATCTGCGTCTTACTACATCTGGAAACGGGAAAACCACATCGATGTTTTAGAAGCAGCAGCTGCCTTGCTTGCAGTCGAATGTGCTGTACAAAACGGTGTCTGCAATCAAAAACTGTTTCTTTTTCCTGACTCTCTTGTCGTGCTGTGTGCTCTACAAGAAGGCCGGTCATCTTAAGTAGATATGCTGCTTCGATGTCGCAAAATAGCAGCACTCTCCATAGCCTTTAACATCGAACTCATCGTGCTTTACATTTCGTGAAAGCTGAACATCGCCGATTTTGCGGCACGCATTTTGCGGTATTGCTGAACCAAAAACGGGTTTAATGAAGATCTTTGCGCTATGTCTCAGCACAATTTGGGATCGGCAACAGCTCCACCTTGGTAAGGCGTGCTGCCTGCAAATTGCAGGTGCCATTTGCGGAGGACTTAGTGGTGCTACGTTTATAGCCTCTACCGCGACAGTAAATATCTTTCGTTGCTCGTGACGTGGTACTGATAATATTCTTTCCATGTGATTCCTTGTCTGTGAGTGGCCTTGAAAGCAACAGGCCCGACCTAGTGGTAGGCGTGGTCCTGCAGGTATTACTGCATCGTTTCAGACACGGTCTCTGAGAGAGCGTCGGGGAAATGGTGAAGCGCTGGAGAAGGAGCCCACATCATGGTTTATTGGTAAATAAGCGCATCATATTGTGTGGGAGGCTGTTTAGCGGTGCTGCTTTGGTGGGGAGAGGGTGTGTGGATGACCATAGACAGCGTGCACTACGTTGAGTGCGGCTTGGAAGCACGGGGAACTGGGCACGCAGATATCGTATTATACATTTTGAATATTTGAGCATTACGCCAGGAAGGCAGAACAACATGTACACGGTATGTAAAGACTGAGGTAAAGAGAGTGCCCCGGCCAGAACACCGGAGCGGCGCATAGGACTGTACTTATAGTGAGTTCTCACAAATAAGTGGCGGAGGAGACGGGTTTGAGAGAAAAAAGCGAAGCGTGGCGAGTTTCGACACGGTACAAAGCGTAAGGGTAACTACATTTTGGTGAAAGGCCCTTCACAGTACTGAGCAAGCTCTAAATCTGCTCGGTGGCATGCAAGAACATGCCACCACATCACACCAGTAATGCCTCCTTCACACTTCCGTATAATTCGTTTATGTTGTTCGCTAAAACGTCATATCAGGTACCGTTGGTAATGTAACAGATCACGTTTTCAGCTTCAACTTCATATACCGAAGGATTGGCTGTTTTACGCGTTCTACATTCCGATATCTGAGTCTATCTCTCGTTTATACCCTTTTTCAATGTCACTCTGTACCGCTGGCTGCAACTGTCGCGACAAGCGTTGGAAGTCTATTGCAGTGGTTAACAGATGTAGTAAGCAGGGTAAGGCTTCTTCTTCCGACAACGAAATGATTTTGAATTTGCATCTTCTTCTAATCCATTTGAAGATCTAAGGACACGAGAGCGGGGTGAACAAGACAATGATAAAGCTGTTTTTTTTTTGAATTTCAGTGCTATGTAGAAATCATTAGGGTTCAAGGAATGTGAACCAAAATGTATCGATGAGCGCACCACCGAACTTCAAGGTTGTCTTTTTTGTGATTTAAAGGAAGTCTTCGATATTGCGACAGGACGATGTACATGTTGTGGAACGAATATATCTGAACATTGGTTAGAAGTTTGTGATGCTTGCGTTGAAGAACAGAACATCATGGGTTCAAGCTACATAATCTATAGTGCAGTTGGAAGCCGAAGAACTAAATTCGTCTGATGTCCTTTATGTCTCTATTGTAGCATATAGAAGTGATAATAGTTTGGGCCAGGTGTCGCTTGATCCATCCCAAGTCGCTTAAACGTCTCCACGCAATAGTTCACCTTTTATGTCCTGCGATACCCTGATCCTTGCCCACATCAGGAATTGGTTCACTAATGGCATATCGAATTGAGCCGAGCCATTACCATTAGCATCGGCATTTGCCTCATTCTCGCTACTTTTTCTGCCTCCGCCGAGAAGTTGAAGGACGCCCTCTTTCTCATCTTCTGTACCGAGTACACTAGAAACGACACCATTTGCAAGTCGCTGACACGGTGGTGGATCACAAACAAGCTCTCCAAAGTACTCCTTTCTACGTTTTTTCTTGTCCGCAGTAATCGTCTCTTGAGCGAATGCAAGCTCAGCATTTGAATCTGATGATTGTTCAAATACATTTTTCTGTAGAACAAGGGTTTTCGCGTATCATATTCCGTCAGAGGCATGCATGTAGTTATGCGTGTGTAAGTGATGTGCAAATGCCGCGTCCGAGCTCCGTTTGTCTTCACCCCTGAGACATATGGTGCTGCGCAGAGTGGTCTTAGAACTTTGCGTTTGTTGAGGGTGGTAAGATTGGCTTGTTCATGTTGGATATGTGGTTTTAGCTTTCATTACGCTTCGGAAGGGATGCGGTGCTAGGAGTAGCAGTTTCTATAATAGAGTTCAACGGCGTACTATAGCGGTGAAGAAGACTTACGGTTAGATGGTGTCCTATGTATACTATAGGTTTTGGAGTTTTCAATCGATTTTGAAAACGCAGAGTTTTTAAGGAGCTTTAGGGGAATATGCTAAGGCTTTAGTATGTTCTCACATATACCTGTACAGCTTAATATAGAGATTTTTAGAGATGTTTTATTAGGGATATTTATTCAAAAATAGTGTAACTTATGGTAGTGTTGCAAGTAAGCTTGGGATTGTGCCTGGTTTTGAGGGGTGTCAGCAAGCGCTTTGTTCTGAAGCAAAATGTTGAACGAGTGGTGGAATCGCAGTATGTACGTTTTTCATGCCTTCAGTGGATGCCGAAGCGTTGCGTGCCGGTTATGAAACAAACGCTGGAGCTCAAAAAACCTGGTTAGGTTTTATAGATTGCTTGGGTGTGATAAAACCCAAGCGATTACCTCAAGAAACTAGGATTTGACATCGCCCTTTGCGCTTGGGATTAGGCATAAATGGCACGTGCCGCGTGCATGTCGTGAAATTAGCGTAATAGAGCGCATTTTTAAAGGTTTAGCACGCCGATGCAGGGTGCCTTGGCGCTTTGTTCTAGCAATGAGTTGTCGGAACCTTGTAAAGAGGTCCTGAAGGTGCACGCGCGTGCATATGTGCGTGTTGCAGGCTTTGTTAGGATGGTTTTTGAAGTGGTTTGGCAAGGTTTGCATGCATGCTCTATGCACTTGGTTTTAGCCAGCTTTTCGAGACCAGGTGCGGGGATGTTTTTTGCTCATTAGTAGAATGTGGGAAAGCGCTTGGTTTTTGACAGCTTTGCAAAAAACAAGCAACATGTGAATATTTCGCACATTGTACAAATGTACGAAAGCGCTTGGTTTTGGACACATTTGCCCAAAGCAAGCATTTCGGGCATGTTTACTCACATTACGCAAATGATCGAAAGCGCTTGGTTTTAGGCACATTTACTGCAACCTAGGAATGCGTGGCTTTTTTCGCACATTGTAGAAATATGCAAAAGTGCTTGGTTTTGGGCCGTTTGGGTGAGACCAAGCAAAGCGTGGATGGTTTTTGCACATTGTACAAAAAAGTAAAAGCGCTTGGTTTTTGCAACATTTGCTAAAACCCTGCAATGCGGGCATGTTAGTGCATATTGTGCAAAAGGGCGAAAGCGCTTGGTTTTTAGGAGATTTGCGGAAACCAAGAAATGCGTTCTCTAAAACGTTTGAAAAATGTTTAGAGGTTTCTAGTACTGCTCATATTTGCCCAAACGAGGCAATGCTGGCATGTTGACGCACATGGAACAAATGAGACGAAACGGGATTTTATTAGGGAGGCTCCGAGAAAGAATGAAGAGCCTTGGTATTTAACATTAGAGTTTTTAAATCTAGGCGTTTTAAATTTGATGTTCTTAGCATTAAGAAAGGTTTTATGTTATAGTAATAACCTTCATATTTAAGTTTACGGTGTTCAAATGTAAGGGTGTTTAGGGGATTATTTTAGCATTAGAAAATGTTTTATGTTATTTTAATGCCTTGATATAGCCATGTTAGGAGGTTTTAGTTGTTTTAGATGCACTTGGAGAAGAACGGGAGATGTACAAAATTTTCTATCGACGTACCGTGGGGGGGGTGAATACTGAAAAGAATGTTTTCCGTATTAAATTAGGCTTGGTAGGGACCTGGGATGTCGTTTTCAAGGTTTAGCGCTACCGGGTGTTATGGTTTTGTTTTTGCTCGCTCGGTAACGTTTTAGCCGCTTCCGTTTTGATAAGCAGCACTTTTCATGATTATGGATGTAGCAGAGTATTCAAGGTTGGACATTGCATAATGAAAATTGCATGATCTAAAAAAACGTGTATATGGCCTAGTTATCTAGGCGTAAAAATATGTGATTAGATCGTCTTAGGGGTAAAAATTGTGATTGGCCGTACACTAAAGAAATGCAAGTTCTATTCAGTTTTGTATTTAGAGGTTTTGTTTTAGGGCCGTTTTCGCGATGAAGTCTAGGGGTTTTCTAGAGGTTGTATTGGTATTACAGGTTTCACTTCTAAACACTTTGGGCGGTTGCACTTAGATTCCTAGGTTTTAGTTTATTAGTGTTTTTATGTCTAAGGGGTCTAAGGGTTTCTAGGGGAGTTAACAGAAACAGAATTGTCTTGGATAGCATGTGCTGTTCTGGAGGGGGTTTTTCGACGCTACGGGGTGGGCGTTGTGTGCTGGAGAAGTGTGCAGTGGTATGCAGAGCACGTTTTGTCATAAAGCGATCATTAATTGGATTCTTGTTTTGTGCGTCGCTGTAGGTGATGTACATTAGAAACTAGTGCTGCCGTAAGTTAAAAAGATGGTGGCATGGCTATGGGATTACCGAACTCTGATGCCTTGGGGTGTTTTAGGGTCGCGCGACCTCCACGGCGATGAACGTAGTGGTGGTTTTAACACTGCACCATAAAAATTGTAACTCTTTTGGAGGGTAGTGGTCAAGCGACCACCGTGTGCATGTACGACAGGAGGTTTTCCTGTCATACATGCATAATACAGATAAGAATACAGTAGAAGGAAGTGGAAGGTGTGATTCGTTTTGGTCGCACATGCGCGTTTGTAAACGTGTGAGGATGTTTAGGGGAAGAATATACGTAACGATTAGAAACACGTAAAGGTTATGGCCACACATTCATTGTTACCAGCATGGTGTCACCCAAAGCTATACAAGATTAGTTGTAGATTTGTAACAAGTTACGACGAGTAAAAGATTGGGAACGGCCCTGCGGTCTGTTTTTGTCAACCAAAAGTGGAAAAGTTGGTTTTGTTGCTGTACTTTAGCAGATTCGGATGTACTGCTCGTAGCAATATTCTTGAACTGAGAGTTCCGTTCTTCGTCAAAGAGGTTGAGTGCAATGGTGTTGCACATGTTTGGGTTTTTACACCAGAGAAGCCATGCATTCTCGCGCAGTGGGATAAACTCAAATGCCCGAGTACCATATATCTTGGGGTCTGAATGGGTCTCTAGTCCCTTGCAGTATCTCATATGGCATTTGCAGCAGTTCCTGGGTGGGTTCTTGTTGTGTGGGCACTGAACCGCGTTGTGGGAGTCCGAGAAGCATCGATAGCATCGAATGGATGCATAGAAGCATACATGGGTTTCCTTGGTTACGGGAGTTTGAGCTTGGATAAGACACGGAACGCATAAAGAGTGGAGACGGTGTGCTATCTCCTGAATGTGGCGCACAATACGAGCGAGGGGAATGGAGTTGATGCGACGAAAGAAGGGAGCAGAAATGTTAGACTGAAACAGGCTGGTGTGCCCCTCTAAAGAAGAGAAAGGAGTGATGAAGGGCGGCGAAGACTAGAGGAGGTTGTTTTTTAGGCGTTTGACTGAACTGGTGGCTGCGGACGCCGAAGGGAGTGGTTGTAGCGATGGGAGAGAACCATTGTATGGCGGCATTTGAAGGTTTGTGCTTTGGTCAGGTAGTATGAATGGTGACATGTGAAGTGAAGCTGTACCTTTGGAGGCTATAGGTGTTTGATTTGCAGGAGAGGGTTTGGGTTCGGCAGGCTGTGACGTTATTTTTGCGGTAGACGTGTTTTGGGTAGGTGTGGTGGGAAAGGGGTTTGAAGTTGCGGATTTGTTTCGCAAATGTCACAGTTCACAGCGTCTTTGGTGAATAGACAAATGCTTGGTTTGGTTCCATTAATTTGGGGGTAAAGAGTGCTACGGTGGCACACGAACGTCAGTTTCATCCACGTCTGCATTTGGTTCTAGCGGTCTGTGGCAAGCGAGTCGAGATAAAATCGGGCGATGTCGTTGGGGTTTTGGTTGTTTGTAGAGAAAAGAATATCCTGTATCATTTAGAAGTACGATTTTGAGTACATGATGATGCACCGTGCGTTTTGGCCGTCACGACCCGCCCTTCTGGCCTGCTGGACAAGGTCGGCGAGACTGGCACAGCGTCCAAAAAAAAAACACTAGTCGAACGTTTGGAGTGTCGAGACCTGTTTCAAAGGCGGAAGTGCAAGTCATGAAAATAACGGTTTGCGTTACGGTGGCAAATGGTGGAACGGAGAAGCGATGGAGCCAATCGTCGTGTGCTTTCTCTTCTTCGTGGGCGGATAAGCCAGCGTGATGGACCAGGCAAGTGAAAGATGTGGAAGGGAACTGGTGAGATAGTGTTCCTTGTACGTATTGTTGAATGACGCTATGTAGTTGTTCTGTAGCGGAGCGTGTGAGTGTGAATAGGATGATGCGGACCAAAGATTCAGTACTTGCCGTGAGCAATGTTGAGACTTGTTGTTGGAAGTACGGGACGCCTGTCTGAAGCAGATGTTGGAAAAAGCTTTGATAGGTACCTGCGGCAGTACGAATTCGAGGGGCTTTTACGCTTGGGGAAGCGTCGTATACGGAGAAGCGGATATTGTTACGGGTGATGGAAGTGGTATAAAGGTAAGCTGTTAGTACTGAGAGCTGTGATAGGAGGAGTGGACGATCGTGAAGGGGCACGGTGGCACTGAGCAGTACACAGGGTATATGGGTGGGTACCATGGAAAGCGCATGGTGGATGTGTGCGAGGGATGGGCGAAAGTGTTGCCATAACAGAAGTAAATGAACTTCATCCACCATGATACGGGCCAGTTTTTGTTTGTGCAACAAGCGTTGAAGCAGGGGGTTGAAATAGGCGGCTTCAAGCACTTCGACTGACAATATATAATCATCCGCAAATGTTTCCATGCCGCCATTAGTGTGCAGGGATGTGCTGCTTTGAAGCTGAAAGGCTGCCGCACATTTTCCGTACTCGTTAAGGAGGACTTTGAGAGGAACGATAATGATGGAAGAATATGAGCCCTTCTCCATGTACATCAAGAGCGGTACACACATTGTTTTTCGGAAGGCGGTTGGAGTGAGCATAAGCATTTTTCCGTGCTTTTCAAACACGGAAACTATAATGGTAAACTGCGTAGGTGATTTAAACACTGAGAAGCTATTGGCAAGAATTTGTCGGAGTGCGTTGAGAAACATGCCTTGTGGGTGTTCCTAATTGAGCTGTGGGGGTGTATGGAGTTATGCACCACCTCGTGAGAGCTCGGATAGGGGTGGGCGGCTGGGGAGTAGGGAGAATGGGTCCAGGGGTGCAAAGACGTAGTTCGGCGGATTATAAGGGAGGTGTGGAGGTGAGATGGGTTGTGATGCGGGAATGGGGCGCTTGGAAGGAGGGGTGGTGCTCTGTTTTTCAGGAGTGTCACGAAAAGAGCACTTCTTTGCGTCGTGCTTGCTCAAATTGAGTAGTGAGTGCCATTTGGTGGACCATTCTTTGTACGTCGGTGTTCTCGGAATGCTAGATAAGGGTGCTAGATCGCAAGTTTGTTAGGCAATCACTCAAAAAAACTACGAAAACGCTAGATTCTGCTAGTTCGTGGTGGTTGGCAAGCAAAAAAAAAAATTTTTCGGAAATCACTCTTTCCTATTTTCTATTGTCATCCGTCCCTAGTACCGCACTTCGCTAGTTTCAAGTTTAGAGCAAGTTCTTTGCTCACTAAACGCTAGTTAGAGGGCTCGAAATGGCGCTGGCCGCGTAGCGGCCAGCGGCCCCACCCCCATGCAACCCAAATTAACTTACATATTTCCATCTCGTGGATTTCAAACTTCAAATTGTCAAAGTTTGGAGCCCAACTGTTCTCTCAGCCTCACTGGGTGGCACCCACACTCTTGAACACCAAACATAAAACCTCCCTTACCATCCTTACCATCCTTCTTCTCCTTATCCTCTCATTCCACGCCTCCTCTTCAACCGACTCTCACCTTCTATTCCTTCGTCGTCCTTCTCCTCCAACCTCTTCCTTACAGCCCCTCGACCGGGAGTAACAGGAGTGCCTTCCCCGACAACAGCTCTCCCTTCCGCATCACACACCTTCTTCTGCATTTCCTCGATTAGATGCACAGCCCTACCAACCAGTAAAAGTTGCTTCTCCAACACCAAAACCCGTCTACGCATCTCCTCGTTCTCCTTCCACAGTCTCCTCAGCTCCTCACCCACACACGCCACAACCCCATCGACATGCATTTCCGCCCACACCCCAGCCTCCCTTGCCCTCCTACGCAGCTCAGCCACAGCACCCATAGGCACCCCTTCCTCTGAAGAACTCAGCACCATCCCCCCCATCTCCACCACAACCTCCTCGATACACTCATCCAAACGCTCCTTAAGCCCTCCGCCCACGCTCCTCACCAGTTTCTTCACATCGCGGTAAAACCGACTCATTCGCCCCGCCCCACCTCCTCCTCCTCCCCGTCCTCCTCGACTTCCCTCGCCCTCACTTCCCTCCCCCCCATCCCCTCCCATCATCGTCCCAACCCCAAGCTCCCCGAACCCAACAACGTTCCTTCCCTTGCCCTCTTCACCATCACCCTTCCCTTCCTCCTCCTTCTTCGTCCTTGGAGGCGTCTCGGGGACCTCCCTCTTCTCCGCTTTATCCAACAACGCCAGTAGCTGCTCATCATTCACGTCCTCGCTAGACATGGCTACTACACGCCCCACCACAACGGCGCACCCGTTCCTAACCCAACCACCAAGCGAGCACTCCCCAGGTACTTATCCAACCGCATTTTTTCACTCGCCCGTTTTCGCGCCATTTCCCACCGAGTCGTGTCCCACCAATAATCTGAAACGAAAAATTTAGAACGACATTAGTTTAACACTTCCTTCAGTTTACAACTCTATCACACTAACTTAGGTATGTACAGGTAGAACTACGAACGTGTCTAAAGAAATGGTTCAAAACGAGAACCAACAGGCCTACAGTGCTCTCCTAGATTCGCAACATACCTTCGAAAATGGTACTCCAAGTCCATATCCACAGCCATACCCAAAAGAAGCAGCACGAAAAAGATAGTATTCTCCACTACAGGCGCGAGTCCCCTTACCTTGTGCAAAGAAGTATCGCTCAGGAACGTGAAAATCAAGTAGGTAAACACAACAGGGAACACCCTTCCGATATAGAGCCTCATAGTAGCCACACCATCTCTAAACCCAAGCACCTTATTCAAACCACCGTATACGGTCCTGCACACATCCAAAATCAGCCCAACACTACCTCTCTGCACATATGGGAGCTCTCTCTCATTGTTAATGCTGTCCCTAGTCACAAAAAACATCGTTAGCCGTTCAACCACATACGACATACCCCCAAACATGAAACCACCAGTGAAAAATGCAAGAGCACCAGTCCTAAGTTCCATTCCAATCGAAATTGGCGCTTCCAAGAAGTGATAGCCAACAAAAATACAAACATTCAACGGCAAAAGACCTGCCATCGTGAATCCAAGTAGTCTGTTTCGAATCACAGAAATCCGTGCCATTCGCTGGCTGTCCCGCAAAGGTACGTATGCCAATGAACCAAAATGCCTTCTATGCAATGCAAACACCATATCGAAGATAAACAAATGCAAAACAGTCTCCAGAATTACCACAATCAACATCTTCGGAGACATTCGAACATCCCCTACCACATAATGCATCAAAAGCGGTTTCAATACCCCATAAAGAGCACCAATGGCTAATGAAAACAGAAACGCATATGCGCACCAAGCCCATGCTTTTCGCTTTTCCTCGCGTAGCCGGCATTTCTATGTCAGGCCTTCGCAGCGAAGCGGATTTCCTGGGACAATGCTTCTTCGTCTTCGTAGAACTCTTATTCCGGCCGAGAACCACGCTGCAATCTTGAAGCGTTCGCGTGATCAAGTTGTCGTGGCACCCAGTCGCGTAAGATGCTCTCGTGATCACGTCTGCTCGGTTCAGGCGACGTGAGCATCTATACTTTTGAAATACATGGTATTGAAGACGTTTCCTGACAACCATTAAGTTCATTTAGGCGGCGCTGCAATGCACCTGTATTGATTTTGCATTGGTATTCGAAGTTTGTTTTTGGGGGTGGAGGTCCGTGGACCGGAGTGTCGTGGCGCTTCATCAGGCGCCTGATGAAGCGCCACGACACTCCGGTCCACGGACCTCCACCACGTGGCGGCCAGCAGTTCCGAAAATCAAAAAATTAGTTTAAAATTAGTGTCTGGAATGAACGGACATCTGCGGTACGACCTAGTAGGTCATGGGCGGAAGATGCATGGTTCATTTTACACTAATTTTTTGATTTTCTGAACAGCTGGGTGGGGATAATGAGGTCGAAGAGGTGGTGGAGAGTGTGGCTGCTCCAAGAGCTACTACTCGTCTGCAGACAACGACATTGTCTCAGAGACTGACGTACAGCGTGAAGGAGACTGGTGTTCAACCTCCACCGTATCCGAAGACTTTAGATCAGTTGATGTCGTACGAGTACTGTGAGAGGCAGATGTCCCGCAGCTTCCGTCTTCACAACTGCAGTTTCCAAGACCTTGTCGAAGTCGACGACAACAAGTCCGGGGACAGCGAACTATCCATTGAAGGAAGGGTACAGTTCGTGCTTTCGGATCCCCCATATGGGACTCGTGCGGAGCGTAATCGGGAGAACAGTGGTCATGATGTTCTCACCGAGAAGACCATGGCCCGGGCAGGGAAAAGAATTTCAAAGTTGCTACGTCCCGGTGGGCATGTTATATTGTTCTGCTCGTGGGATCAGATACAGAAGTGGCGGGAGGTGCTGCGGAGTGTTACGTACACAGATGACTCTGGCACAACTCGTTTTTCTTTTGTCGTGGACGAACAACCCCTCCAGTTCGTACGATCCATGGGGAACTCGATGGGTAATCCGGGAAGGCGGAGCTGTCGGCTGTACCAGACGTCGGAGTATGCCGTACATGCAGTGCGCTCTGGGGTCCCGTATTCCCAACAGCACAGAATGGTGAACTATGAGAACTTTAATTTTATCCCTTCACGCTACCCGGCATATCACGCAATCATAGACCAGGTGCCGCCTATGTCTTATGGCGAAACTCTGCTATGGAATGTGACAAACTCGGAGAGAATCACTACGAGGAAAAAGGTGCGACCGGAACAGAAGTGTAGGGCATTGCTGAAGGAACTCATTTGCAGGTTTAGTCAGCCAGGAGACCTAGTGGTTGACCTCTTTGCGGGGACGTTCTCTACAGCGATGGCATGCATGGAACTGCCGAAGCACCGGATATTTGTAGGATGTGAAGACGATAAAGCTTGCTTTGAACACGCAAAGCATGCTGCTATTGTTCGTTTTGCTTCTATAATCCGGGAGGGAAACACCAATCTTGAGAAGAACCAAGAGCTCAGGAAGATGGCGCATACTGTTGTCATCGCATTTCCAATGGGCAGATTGAGGCATACCTTGTCATGGAAGGCAGTCAATGGCTTTTCTCCGTACCAGATGCTTCCCCCACACGTCGTCCAGTTCCTGTCGACGCTGTGGAGAAGTGAAGAGGTAGCCAAATTGGGTAAGAGCAGGACCTTCGATCAATGGCCTAGCGTGCTGCAGGGTAGGATGAATCTGGAGAACATGAACTCGCTGCTGGCAATGGAAGCTGTGCATTATGGACTACGAATCAGCAAGTCTACTATTCGCCACGATAACGCTGGTGTTGGAGTGTTTGCAACTCGTCGAATTGCTGTAGGGGAGGTAGTGTGCTACTTCTATGGGACACTCGTGTATCATGATCTGACGAACCGTAAAGAAGTGCACAAGACCTACGGGGACGGAGTTATGGGTGTGACGAAGGATCGCTTTCGAAAATATGCGGTGGAGGTGGATGTTCATGGGCATCAGTTCTCTGCACTACCTCATCGGAGAACACTGAACCATGGAAAACAAACCAACCCGATTCTTTGGGTTGTTCCAGCTCCGTTTTGTGTTGCAGGGTATATTAACGACCCTAAGTATGTCGAAGGCGATAAGGACTTAGATGCTACGGTAGATGGCCTTGTGAAAAAGCGTGAGGCTAACGTGCGGATGAAACGTTCACCTGGCCTAGGGCGGCACGGGAAAAGTTGTTTTCGCTACTTGGGTATGACTTGATAGCAAGACGTGTGAGACCTCAGGAGGGGACGGAGCTTGATGTGGAATTGAAGAAGCAGTTAGAGGAAGCGAGAAGCAAGTTAATGGGAAAGGAGGTAGAGAAGAGCCGAATCTTATGTGCATGGAGAATGAGTGCGATTGACGATCTTACATATTCTGGATTTCAAGTTGCTCGAAGGTTAAGGGACTTTGGTGGGGAGGACATGTACTTTAAGAACGGAGCTGCGGTAGAAGTGCTGGCAGAGTTTATGGGATATGAGGTGGTACCGGGAGGCAAAGGGAAGACAGATTATGTGGATGGAACTGTGATGCATTTGGCACGCTTGGATGCTTGGATCGGATGTGTTTTGACTGCGTTGGACACGAATGTGGGCCGTGGAGGAAAACGGCAGTTATTGTTTTCAAAGTTGTTTGGTGAGTATCTCCCGCTTGCTCTGGAGAACATAATTGGGGTGGCATGGGAGAGAGTGAGGGAACGGCACCATGAGGAATTGGAGAATGTTTGGATGTCTTGGAGTAGTGAGATTTGAAGAGGACGTGGGCATGTTCGAATATGCCTGCGTCGTTGAAGTGCAGACCTCCGTATCTACGTATGTCGTCGACGATGTGATCGAGGAGATGGAACTTGAGGGTACCGAGGTGCGAAGAGTGGTAGGGTCCGAGGACGGTGGTGGCTGTGAGTTTGAAGGATCTGATCTGTCGTTCGAGTGATTTGAGAGAGTCTTCGGTCCATTCGGAAGTGGAGTTGTATCGCATGGCGTAGAGAACGAGATCTGTGTACTTGGTGAAGACGGAAGTGATCGGGGAGGAGTCGATTTCGTTGCAGCATCTGTCGAAGAATGCTCCGATGAAGGGGAATACCATGTCGAGTGCGCGGTAATCTTTTGCTTCGAGCATTCCACGGAGTCCTTCTGTAGTGAAGAAGCCGTTAAGAGCTTAAGCGTTGTCGGAGGTGGAGAAGTCTATGTGGAGTCCAGTTGCAGGGGAATCTTTTTCGATGGCCGCAAGAATGGAGTTGGAGTGTTTGAGGATGGAGGTGCGGATGGATTGGAAGGATCTCTTGGATTTGCTGGGACCGACAATGGAGAAGAGGGAATCGGATCGGAGACGTTCGATTGCGGTGGCTTTGATGAGTTTAGAGACGCCGAGGTGGAAGTTATGCAGTGGCTCGAAGGCGAAGATGTTGTAAGAAGAGAGAAGCGGAGTGATGTTGAAGATGGGGTATGATTCGAAGAGAGAAGTGTACTTTGCGAGGGAGAGAGAATGAAGTGCTGTTGCTGCCTCTTCTTTTTTGGTGCGTGCCACTTTTGGTTTCCGGGCGAGTTGCGCTTCCTCGGATTCGCGGAGAAGGCAGGTGTGCTGTCTGCGATTGGTTCGAGTTTGGAGTTGTGTGCGGAAGGGGATGGGATCTGTATTGAGGAAGAGGTGTTCCCGAGGGACGGTGCATCTCGGGCAAGGGTGCTGCGGCCGTGTTCCGTGGGAGATGGCGAGGATGTCCTTTGCTTCGGGGATGTCTGCGCAATAGCTGGCGAGGATGGGGTGGCAGTGGCGGAGGACACCGTGAGCGTCACGGAAGGAGAATCCTGGGAGCGCAGAGGTGAGGAGTGGGTTGAGGATGGTAGAGATGGCGCGCTGAATGAGGTTCATTTTGGTCTCGCGTGGGATGTTGGAGGATGATTTCGGGACGTAGTCGCCGCCGTCGTCGAAGGCGGTAAACGGGGAGAAGGAGGTTGGAAGGTATCCGAGGAGTGTGAGATTTTCGGATATACACTTTCGGCGGAGGGCATCGGAGAAGTTGAGAAACGTGACGTGGAGGGGGTAGGAATTGACGGAGGAGCTTTTCAGGGAGGTTGCGGACTTGTCCGAGTAGAGCTGGACGAGGCCGATGAATGATTCGATACCGGTTTCCTGGGGGGTGTGCCAGACGATGTCATCGACGGGGGACTGCATAATTTCCTGTTTGATGGCTGGTACGACTTTCTTTCCGAGGGCTGCAGCCATGGGATGTGCGAAAGCCGGGTGACCAGAAGACGAAGAAGATGAGGAAGATTGAGATACCGGCTGGAAGAAGGTGTTGTTGAGGTGTGCGAGTGCGAGTTGTTGCTTGAGGACGTCGATGGCACGTTTCTGGAAGAGGGTTGCGGAGAAGGTGTTGCGCTTGTCTGTGATGGTGGAAGGGATGAAGCCGTTGGAGCTGATGCGTTGCTTGAAGAGGTCCTCTTGCAGTGCGAGGCACTGCCTGGCGGAGGAGATGGAGGTCTGGAAGGAGGACTTGGAGAAGTCTGGATGGTTGAGGATGGAGATGAGCTCGTCTGCTTTGCGGGTGCTGACGGAGGATGCGATGGAGGAGATGTAGAGGACGAGTTGTTCGAGATGAGGGTTGTCGGCGAGAGGGGAAGGGGAACGAGAAGGGGGCGGGAGAAGGGGGTTTGAGGAGGAGACGGAGCCGATGGCGTGACTTGCGATATGGTAAGCGTCTTGGGTTTGAAGAGAGAGGGAAGCCTGTTGAAGTTCATATGGATCATCATCGGCGAGGGGGACGTTGTCGGAAGGACGGTGAGAGGGAAAGGGAGGAGAATTAATGGAGAGGTTGGGAACGGATTTTCGCTTCTTGGTCCTGGGAGGGAACTGAACTGGAGCGGTGGCTGTGGAGGAGGAACGCTTGTTGGCGGTGAGGCGATGGGGGCACCTGCGTTGGTGACTCTGAAGAGAGTATGTGGTGCGGCCGTGGAAGGAGCAGCGAGGGTAGCAACAGGGGAACATGGTGCGGGAAGGAGAGTTGAAGGATTGGAAGGAGAAAGGGGAGCAAAGGGGTTGTTGGAGAGCGAAATGCGGGAGCGTAATTATTATGGCGCACGGGGATGAAGTGGAGCAGGTGATGCCGAGCGTTTTGCGCTGGCTCGTGGACTGGTGCATGCTATGCAAGGCCGCAGACACTGACAACGAGTGAAGGATAGCGAGGGCTATCATGTTTTGTAAACTCTAATGTATTTCCTATATATGTATTTATCTGAGCATCCTATCCTTCTATTTGAAGGGGCAGTTCCGGTGGTCCGGTCAGATTTTCAATCTCACGTTCACATGTGAAGGTATGTAGTAGTGGAGTCTGGACTCCACTTCGCGGAGTCCGGACTCGGTTTTTGGTCCGAAATAACTTGGAAATGTGAAGTGCTTTACTAGTTTATACTTTCAAAAAACTAGCAGTGTTGAATGTGTGAAAATATTTTGATGGAAATTGATTCATTCAAAAGTGGGTTTTAAGAGTCGATATCCGTCCATTTCAATTCTTTCCCTTTTGATTGTCAAACTAGCATTCCGAAAACACCGACGTACTTGCTGAGCTCGGGGTGTTGCATTCCACGGACGTTGTGTGGGGTGCGTGCGTACTTGAGCTCTGCATTGTGTGCCGTGTGCCCAGCTTGATTGTGCACGGTGGAGGAGGCTTCTTCCAGGATGGCCTTGGGGAGCGTTTTGTCAATGTCGTTTGGGGCGGTAGAGGAAATGAGGGCGGTGATTCCTACTGTGAAGTTGCGGTAGTCGGCAAAGATGAGTTTAAACCCAGCGTCGAACAGAGTGGAGCTGTTGATTCGGCGAATGTTTCGAGCGTCTAGCGGCATGACTTGGGTTGAGAACAAAATACCCCAGTGTGCCTGTTTATGGGTTTCGCCGTGTATAGCCGAAACGAACCAGGTTTCGAGCGGGCGAATGAGCATCAGGTAAGTAAGAAGGAGTTCAGCTGTCTTTGGATCTGGGAAGCGTGGAATTGGGCGAGTGCCTTCTTTAGCGTTTTGAGGTAGCGCGTGATGAGAACAAGTTGAGAGTCGAGAAGTATGAGGCAGCATTGGTGAAACAAGTCCTGGTGGAGACGATACGACTCAACCTCGGTTCCGTGGGCTGGGGAGCTAGAGGCAAAGTGGAGAACGACCAGGAGCCGCTCCTGGACGTTTTCTGTGCATGCAAGCCAGCGAGTAAGAGCAGATGTCTAGAAGTGGGTACAAGCAATAAGAAAGGTAGGGATATCGTTGGATGGTGGTGAGAGAGCTTGTAGGGAATGATGCGATGGGTTTCCAGATGGGTTCTTTAGGCATTGCAGTACATACTGCAAGCAGGTCTGTAGAAAGGAGCCATTGTGCGGGTGTTGGAGGAAAGAGAAGCCGGAAGATTTGTTTGAGGGTTCGTCTTTTAGTGCGTGTATGTGACGTGTGAATGCAGGGGGGAATGGTGATCCGAGTATCAGATCATCAATGATGATGTCTTCAATTTTGGTTTGGAGCGTTTTGACGACAGAGCCCAGTGCGGGCAGGCCCAAGTGAATGTCGTGAACGATGCCGCAGTGCGCGTGCATATTGCAGTTCAAGAACGACACGTTGATGCTCTCTTTAGTGGCGATATTTATAGCAAAGCTGAGGGTGTTGCAGATGAAAGAAAAAGCATTTTTTGATTGCACGTCATCCGACAGTTTTACTTGCTGCACCTCGGAATTAAGCTGATGAGGGGTTTTACCTTGCTGCTTGGTGAGGTTATGCACGTGATTGATGGCGCATGCTGCGACTCCGTATTGGAGAGCGGCGAGCAGATGGGTGAGCTCGTCGGCACTAGCATAGCGGTGGCGCTCGTCGTGTGGGTTGATGGCATCTTCGGCGTTGTGAACCAGCACAGAAGCGGCGGCAATGAAGTTGCGCACAGTGAGTGTATGCTTAGATGCATACGGGGGAGCGTCTGCAGAAGCTGGACAGTGAGCGCGCTATGTAGGAGTTTAGGTTTTAGGTTAACGCTGTGGAGGTAGGCCGTAGTGTTTTGTGCTTGTGAAACCAAGTTGACGTCATGCTCGTGGACTTTTTTTGTGAATAGCAAAGAGACGGGCAATATCAGAGGCGTAGCGTTTGAGCGTGTACTGTGAGACGCTGCGGAAGTTGCTGTCGGAGCGTTGGTTGAGCTTTTGGAGAAACAATGGCGGAATGGTGCACATGAGAAATGGAACTTTGGTGAGGTACATGAAAACACCGTTGGTCATAGCAGCCATTGCATCGATGTCGCTTGCACATGTTGGATTTGTGAGTATAGTTGCGTCCTTGAGGCTGACAGAAACAGACTGGAGTATGATGTCTAGCTTGGTGCACGCAATGAAAATGTTGGGTTTTTGTTGTGCTTGTGGTTGTAGACGCAGATGATTGGTTTGGGTGTGTGAGGTGCTTACGCCTTTGAAGAAGTTGTTCATTGTTTCTTCGGTTTTGTGTTCTGGTTGCAGTATTTGTCGTTGTCTGGAGTTTGTGTTCGGGCTGTGGGGTTGCATGGGCTGTGGCAGTATCGGTGCTGGTGGTTGGGACTGGAGGGTTTGGGGTAGAAGGGATTGCTGCAGAGTGTTGAACGTTCGGATAGACAGTTGAAGGTGTTTGCTTATGGTCCCAACGGGAGAGGCAAAGCTCAATGCAAACAGCAGACGGGGAGGGCTGCCGAATATGGTTTGCAAATTTACGGTGCTTTGCTTCAATGATTGTTCTATTAGCCAAGAAACCGAATGCGCGTGACTGGAATGTGTGTTCGTGATGTGCTCATGGAGACGCTGAAGGTCAATGTAGCAGGAGGTGCACTGCGCGCAGCAGTAGCCGTTCAAGATTTGCAGTCCGGCTAGTGGACGCAGAAAACCCACGTTCTGGCTCGGCGCTTCCAGATCATACGATGTCCATAGCGGGGGGAGAGTGTTGTGCTTAGGCATTCTGGTTCTGCGGGACCACATGACGTAGAATGCTTTGTGAGCCTCTTCCGGTGGGAGGAACTGCGCCTTTCGGAGATGATTGCGCACCGCACGTCGTGAGGGGATGCCAGATTCGCAGTTGGTGCATAGGATGAAGAAGCCGATGGAGTGAATGCCAAGGTTGATAACGGTGTCGAGCGGGTTTGTGACGGAGGGAGGTGCATTTCGTTCTTCATCTGCCATCTGCCCGACAGATGTTGAGATTATGGCAGTAGCGTTGGGGTTGGGATGGTTGGACTGTGGTGTTTTCGCGTTTGGGGCCGGACCAGGCTGGATAGAACCCGGTACTATGGAGTGGTTATGCAAGGTGAGGTTGCCCATATTGGTATGCTCGCAGAAGGGAATGACATAAAAAGAAAGGCAGAGCGAGAGATGGAGCTGGGTTTCGGCAGGTACTTTCGGCGTGCGGTTGCGTTGTAGGCGTTTCTGGGGGTATGGGGAGAGATGTGAAGGGTTTATTAGGGGCAGGTTGGTGGGCACTTTGTAGTGATGACTGTGAGAGGGCTTGCGAAAAGGCGCCGCAGTGTGGGTTTTTGGAGAACTCATACAGCGTCGGAACTATGAGCTCGCATAGGCTGTGGGACTAATACTCGCCAAACATGTACATAATGAGGAGCAGAGAGAAAACGGGGCTGGCGCGGCTGGAGATATGCGGGCTTGCGTTCTGGTTCACACATAAAGTCATACACAAACTGTAATTGGGTTTTTGATAAGGTGGGAGGTGTTCTGTGTGTAGGGTGATGCATATGCCCATGCCCACAGTGTCAATAAGCCAGTACACACCACAATACGGCACAGAATTACGTAATGGGTTCTTATGCGCATGCAAAGGAGCAGGTTTTAGGAATTTCGTTAAAAGTTTTCACCATTATAGGGAGGGGGTTTTTAGAGGTTTTTATTGTGTTTTGTAGAAGTCGAAGAACGTGTTTGGGGCAAAGGGGTACCAAGATTACTTGCCCCATCGTAAGAAGTACCGTAATTGATGAAGAGTTCCTCTTCGCGTGCCATATGGCGGGAAGCTCTGATTGTCATCAGAGTGTAGGGCTCGAGGTGCTTACGTGTTTTCAGCGCAGATATAGCAGAACAATCAACGTAGACGTTGGCTGTTCGTTTGGGTTTATAACCATCATGAATGGGCTGCGCGTCAGGATCCAACTGGAGGTATCTTGGGTCATTGATGAGTCCTCCTACACAAAAGAGACCTTGCGAAATCCAAACGCTTGGTGTCTTCTTGTCCTTGTTTAGTACGATGAGGGAGGTGAAGTCCAGAGCCTTGAGTTCCACTTGCATACAATACGTGCGGAAATCCTGTGGGATAACACCCATCAAGCCGGAGCCGTACGTTTTGAGGATTTCGGTTCGCTGGGACATGTCATGTTATACCAATGTGCCGTAAAAGTGGCAAACAGTCTCGTCTTCTGCGAACGTACGCCCTGCAAAAACGCCAACCCCAGCAGACGGGTGCACAATGTCGATTCAGCCACAATGAGGCGTAGCGTTGAAGCCTCATGAGCACGAAGCTCGCTCACGCTCATTAGGTTGAAGAGTCTTTGGTACTTCTCCGGCCATTCACATCATCGCTGTCTGCGTAGCGGGACTACATGAGACGTTCATTCACATCGACGGCCGGAACACGGTCGAAGACGTTCTTGTACGCCATTACCGT
The DNA here is from genome assembly GCA_003194525.1 of Gracilariopsis chorda. Lineage (NCBI taxonomy): Eukaryota > Rhodophyta > Florideophyceae > Gracilariales > Gracilariaceae > Gracilariopsis > Gracilariopsis chorda. The sequence goes on from NBIV01000232.1 coordinate 124,810, forward strand.
GGACGGGACGTAGCTAAAGTTTGGTGTATTTCACCATTTTGTCCTCTTGAGCACGAGTGAGACCCGTTTTGACGCCATGCACCGCGTATTGGGTGATGAGTGTCAGCTCTCCAGCTGCTCGGCCCGGCGGCATGGTGTTGTTACCCGGTGCACAGATCATTTGCAATGAGCAGTGGTCCACGCGGAACATCGGGGAAACGGTACCATAGGCTTCCCTGCGATCCACGCTGGTTAACAGCTTATGCCCATGCAGGAACAGCTCAAGCGAGCAGAAAATGACGAAGTGGCCACCAGCACGTAACAAGCGATAAACGTTTTTGTAACCCCTTTCATGTAGGCGACGGTGAGGGTGTCGTAGTCGCTGTTTGGCCTGCTACGCATAGGTCAAATGGCGTAAGGGGGGCCTGTCGATATTAATTGGGCCTGGAAGCATGATGTGGAATCCGGGCCACGCAATGTGTTGTGCACATCCTCGAGGTCGTCAAACCCGCAGCAATCCATTGCGTATGGTTTCACCATGTGCTCCTGCACCAATTCCAACGCATTGAGCACGTGTACGTCGGCCGGCTGGTCTGGGGGAATGATGTACGCCTGCTCCTCGCTATATGGAAGGTCGCGCTCCATTGTACTTTGTGGGTCCGAGACTAGCGAGGAGGGAGTTGGGGCACTGTGGATTGCTGCGGTGGTGCCACTGCTGCTGCTGCAGTTGGTGGGTTCTTATATCAAGTGTATGACGTCCACTGATTTGGCCGAAGTGGCGGGATGCTCAGCAGCAGTAGTAGCAGATTTGGCACTGGCGTGCGCGTTGTTGTGTTGGGTGTTGACCTCACGAATGGGTTTCCCAAGCTGCGCACTCAGCTTTTCAAACCGTTGGGGAACGAACGCTGCCGCGAATGCTGCAGATCGATTGCCTTACACTTTTCGTCTGGAAGCAACTCTAGCAGAAACTGCCATGGGCGCAAGTTCGTCTCGTACAGTTCATAATGTGAGACGATGCTGACCATATAGCTAAGAAACTCCTCACTCAGTGTACGTAGGCTTGAAGCCACCTAGTTTGAATGTGCGAACGCTTTGGAGTCCACTTTCGATGAGTCTGTGCATGATTTAAAGTCTTGTGTGAGCATTTTAAGCTGCGTGAGTGGAGAGAAACCTTCTTCACGATTGACTATTACTGCAAACCCCAAGGTCTCCGGATCGAAAATGATATATGGGTACACCATGCTCTCATCGTCAGCAAATCCAAGAAAAATGGCAAAGCAATCCCAATAGCGAGTTACCTGTTGCAAACCGTACAAAACTGGGCTGCAGGTTAACGTGTCAAAGTTTTTAAGGGAGCTCGGCGTCGTCTGAATATCCGGTATGAGTGGTCCTCGCTTTTGCTTTCCAGAAAAAGCTATGTTCTAGCGAGAAAACTGTACGAACATCTTCATGTAAATCAGCACCTCGAATCGCGAACATGTTCTGTCAGGACATCGTTGCTTTTGTTCTTGCGCCTATTAATGCCCGTGACGAGTGATTTGATAAAGGCGCTGAGCAAGAAGTGAGTTGTGAAGTTTATACCACTTGCGTTGCGTATGCAGTAGTAGTCCTTCACCCTTGATTCATTTTCGGTGTCTGTTTGGTCGATCAATTTCGCAATTTGGTGCGTTGGTTGGAACTAATTGCGAGTGGTATTCGAATTGGACATTAAAGCGCGCCGTACTTCTTCATCCCCGAAAGTAGACACATTCGGGGTGCTGGTTGCTTGATAGCAGAGCTCGCGTGCAGCAGTGGGGTTCCTTCGCACCCGAATCGCAAGATCCACAAGAGTGGCGTATTTAGTGTTCCCAGGACGAAGGCCTGGCGTTCCTTCACGCCCATACTCATCGCAGAGCTCCAGCAGAGCCAAGAAGGTCTCCGTGTAGTTGTGCATAAATGTAAATTGCGTTTTGTAGCCGGTTACAGTCCGACCTCCTACTTACTGAGTGTTGGAGCTGCGAACTTGGCAGCGCGTAGCTAGTAACCGTTGAGATAGCGCTGAATGCGCTCGGTCGGGATGAAAAGGCCGCGCGAAGCAGAGAGAGTGATATGCATCAAGAACCAGAGCGTTACACGAGTTTGCGTTTTTGTGCTCGACAATATCAGAATAGCAGATTCATTCGATCACGAAAGTGAGCTGTTCACGTGCGGGCGGTGTTTAGGAATGTGGACGGAAGGTGCACTGGAGCGAAGGTTGGTGGAGAGCGCTGCATTCGGAGGCGCATTTTTGACGAGTAGCGCTTCGGCTGCGGCGGCAAAGGGCGATTGGTACTGTTGGCGAGGGGCGCGAGGAAGATGCAGCAAACATGTAAATTGGGTGCGCGTTGGCGCCAAGGTGGCAGCAGCCAGCGTGACGGACGGGGACTACGACAAGAGCTCATCGGAGTTGCGTTTCTCGTGCGGAGGTTTTGCGCCAAGTAAGAGGGAGGAACGGACGCACGAGTCATAAAGGCGGGTAGCTTGCCTTCACGTGACTTGAACACTGCGCCACGACAAGGTAGGAAGGAAAAAAAGAGACAAGTTAGTACGCGCTACGCTCCACCACAGTGCAATAGAGCTACGTTGTCAGTGCTATCTTGTTCATGCCCTGGCCCTTTCACGCGTAGCTCTCATAGTGGCTCTTCCCAACGACGTTCTTTGCAGCGCAATTTCTAAAGCGTGGTGCTGCTGGGGAGTCGTTGGGGGAACACCATGGGGACGGCTGGGTGTCGCTTGCCGAAACTCCGCAAGCCCGTGCGAGGGCAGGGAGATCAGCGTTATGTACAATAATAATGCAGTGGAAAGCACGTGAAACGATTTTTGTCAACGTGGCCTATGTGTTTCTACTCTACATACTCCGCATCGTAACGCGTTACTTGTTTGAAAGGTATTCATTCACTGAAATCTGTACCCCTTTCCCACACATAGGCTAGCCGCTTTTGACCACTCTCGCAAACAGGGTCAAAATCGAGGATTCTGTCATGAATATGAACCCTCGCTGACACCCCATACAAATGGTCAACTGACACGAAAGTCAGCACCGTCAGAGCTTCAAGCGTGACGCAGGGAAAACGTTATGGGAGCTACTAAAGCCCACAGCATCCGCAAGAACACATCTCATCCCCGCCCTGCGCAAGCTCGACGCCCGCCGAACCCGCGCCCTACCGCCGCCGCCGCCGCCGCGGCGCCATGGACGACCAGCAGAAGCGCGCGCTCTTCCGCCAGCTCTACGCCGCGCCGGCCATGCCAGCCTCCTCGTCAGACTCGAATTCACTCACATCCTCCGCCTCTCCTCCGAGCGATCCTCGCCGACAACCCGTCCGCCGACACCGCCGCCGCACCCGCCGTCGCTGCGGCGCACGCCGCCGCCTTCGCACGCGTCGTTTGACGCAAAAACCGTCGAGCCCAAGCCTGAGCCCAAGCCTGAGCTCGAACCCGCGTCTGAGCCCAAACGACGGCCGGTTGCACGCGCGTCGCCGACGTGTTCGCCACGTGCAGGCGATGACGTGGCGTGCTCAGCGAAGTTCAGCGTGGAGACGTCGGCATCTTGAGCCCCGCGACCACACACGGCGCCAGCCACGCGCACGGGCGAGTCGTGCCCCTTTTCTGAAGAGGACACGGTTTGGCCGTCTTCGCCGCGCGCTTTGCAGCAGGTTTACACGCTGGATGACTCTCTGACGTCTGCAACACTGCCGCGCGTGGCGTTGGTGGACGACGGCGGCATAAAAGCGTGGGAATCTGGCGATGCTGTTGAGCTGGCTTCTCGTCGGGCACGCCCGCGCTGTTTGGGCGACGGGTATCTGAAATTGAAGGCGACCAAGTTTGATGCGGTGGCGGTTGAGGACGAAGTATATCCAATTAATGTTGCCATCGCTGTTCTGTTACGAAAGAAGATTTGGAGAACGCAACATTTCGGAAAATGCACCACAAAAGCTCACTTGCGTACCAGAGATGCATCAGCATTGCGACCACATTCAAACTCAATGCGCCATCTATCCGCCAGAACTGCTCGTGCATCAGACTTTTTCACGCTGTCTCCGATAATGAGTCGCTTACAGATGCGCGCCCCGAATGAGGTACGCACACCTCCCGCACTGCATCATGTGGGATGTCATGGCAGCAGGCTAGTGTGCAGGATTTCTAGTTCACCGAGTAGTGCTTTAAACGGTCGACATTTACGACGACGTTCCCGTAACGTAGCGCTGGATGATTCTGTTCGAAATCCAGTAGACCTGTTTGCCATGACCACCGACAGAGACTCAAAATCAGTTACAATGCCAAAAGCCTCATATATGGAGTGCAAGTCCGACGGCTCTCCGTTTGCTGCAGAAATTGCTCTTGCTGCTGACAACGATAAGAACGAGATTGCTGGCGCTATGGACTTTATCCCAAGTCTAGGTCAAATGTATTTCTTCAGCAAGGCACATCTTCCTTCCTTCAAATGCGCACCTTGTCGCTTCCCAACACTCTTCACATGACTTAGGAAGCCGCTTTCTCTCCGAATACTTCGCGTTCAAACTCATCAAATGCCGATGCATCATGGATCCATCTCGCTTCGCCAGCGATAGCTTCAGCGTGCTGCACCATATGCTCCCAACTATTAAAGTGAGGAAGTTCTCTCGGTGCATAATCGTTGTAAGCTGCGCAGTAGTTCGCGTAGGCATTGGGACCAACCATACCCATCTTTCTCATAATAAACTCATCCATGTATCCTAATGACCTATGCAACTGAACGCTTCCTCTCTTCAAAGAATGTCCCGTATATGCGTTAGCGTCCGCGGAACCAATTCCTATCGTTACCAGACGCGATCTCATGAAGGTTACAAACTTGTGACAACTTAGCGGCCTTTCAAAGTTCAGGGTAGTACCAGCTCTAGTTGTAGTTATCTCCGGAAAAATAAACCCATCATCATTTCCTCTAGCTATGACCCACGAATGCAATGCCAGAAAAGGATCCATGTATATATAAAAGTACAACGGTGTGTTTCCATCCCATTCCGCAATCTCATAGACTCTTTCAACCGTAGAATTCTTAATTGCTGTTTTCATGGTCAATGTTGCTGCTTGTCTTGCTACGGAAACATGCTCCATTTTCAGCTTCGATATTTCATCGAAACTAAGCCCTAGGTTTAGTGCTATCACACAGACAGAGTGAAATATAATATCCATTACATCCAAATTTGATGATCCGAACCAAAACTGTTCAGCATGGTCGCAAACAATCTCTGCAGTTAATGGCCTTGCACGTTGTTTCATATTACCATATCGCGCAAGGTTAACCTTGTAAGCTCTCCGAAACTGCTCGAAATCCGGGTTTCTTTCCAACGGATTACCGGTAGCCGTATTCGTCTCTCTGTTAACCATCCAATTACCTTTGTGACCCTATTTCTTGTAGACCAACCTTAGTCCTTGCACATATCCTCCCATGGTGTCCACCATCATCGCCGTCCTCGTGTTATATCGGCATTTCTCTACCAACCACTTCATGATTAGCTGACTGGATTGGACTGAAACCGTGTAGGGATCACCAGCGTTGTGTTTCTTAGCAAACTCTACGATTAATCGCTCAGATCGTTCCATATTAGCCAAAGTTGACTTGCTATATGACGGGTTAATAATATCCTCAATGGTTCTTAGTTTTGATCCAGAAATGGTGTCTTCTTTAAAGAACTCATCCTCACCAACAAACGACGAAAACGAATTTGCTTCCATCATTACTAACAGGTTAGGGTCGGGATTTCCAATCGCGTCTTTCTATACTGACTTCTTTCGCACGCAAGGAAAGTAGAAGGTAGTTGCCCATCGTATCTTATTATCACCACCCCATGGATCTCCCATTTTCAATTTAATCATATTATTTTTTTGTGCTACAAGGAAGACACTTAAAGGTCTAGGTATACCATTTTGGTCTCGTTTGTTATGAAACAGAGTAGTCGCAGTTTCCCATTTCTTATTATCATCATCAAAAATCGTAAGCCCTTCCACCTCATCACAAACCAATTTTACCAGCTTTTTGTACTTATCGTACGCCGCCTTCTGTCCGGACTGTTTCCACCATGCGTTAGTGTATCCTTGCACCAGTTTCTTGCGAGAACCAGCGTTGTCGAACAAAATGCAATGCAATTGTTTTCAGCCCATCCCCGAACCTCCAAAACTTGATGGCATCCTCGATTGTTTTAGGCAGTCCCGGAATGAACTGTCGTAGAATAGGTTTCGCAGAAGAGCGCCTCGCTTTCACAGCCTTCTGTTCGAGACTACTTTTGGAACAATTAAAGCAGTTTAAGCTAGCTCTTGAACGCAAAGTTTCACATTCACATTCCCGAACTCTTTTAATACGAGACACATTTGATTCAACTGTTTCCCTGTCCATCGGATCTACGTTTCCGTTCTGCGTTATAGATCTCGATTCTTTTTCGTGCCCTATATAGCCTTCATAAACAATTTCCACTGCTGTATTGCGTGAAGACTGCCTATCTGGCACTTCATTTTCATACTTTTCTCTCCTTCGCTTCAATGTAAACATTCTCCATGTTAGTGATTTTTCGATATTGCCTAGACTCTGTTTGCGAAAGTTAATACAAGAAAGGTCCTTCGCAGTAGCGTTACTGCTCAGAAATTCCAGATGCTGCTTGCTGGTCTGCAAAAAAAGTTTGCAGTTGGAACATGACTTTTTCGTGTTTGTTTCTTTCGTCAAAGAGGATTTGCGGCGGCACTTTAAATCCTATACCAGCTTCCCCACCCTGCCATGGTTTTTGTGGACTGTTTCGTTCCATAGAATGTAATACGAACGTACTGAGTGATGCTGTGCAATCTGCAAACAGGCGCAAGTACTAGCGTAACAGATCGGGGTGAACAAGAAGGTAGAGACAAAATTGTACTGATCCTCTTTCACGATGTCGAACGGAAACCTATGAGGCCATTTAAATATTTTATTGGCTCAAAATAGTACGTTGCAATACTTACCTTCGTAGTGCTTTGCCCCAACTCAGCAGGAAGCATTTGAATCTATCGTTGCGTACAAACAAAGCACGGTTTCGCGACCGAGCCTTACCCCTTCAGAACGCCTCACCCCGCACGGGTTGCTCGGCACAGCCAAGCAACCCGTGTACGCAGAGTATAAGTAGGTGAGGAGTCTGGCACAGCCACGACTCCTCACCTGCTTGTACTTAGGACCACCCATGACCCTGCAAGGGTTGCTTGGCACATCCAAACAACCCGTGTACGCAGAGTACAAGTAGATGAAAAGTCTTTCACAGCCACGACTTTTCACCTTCTTGTACTTATGACCACCAATGGCCGTGCACGGGTTACTCGGCACAGCCAAGCAATTGGTGCACGCAGAGTACAAGTAGGTGAAAAGTCGGGCACACCCACGACTCTCCATCTACTTGTACTCATTTCCACCCCAGACCCTGCACGGGTTGCTCGGCACAGCCAAGCAACACGTGCAAACCGAATACAAGTAGATGAATCGTCTGGCACAGCCACGACTCCCCATCTGCTTGTACTCATTACCACTCCGAACCCTGGACGAGTTGCTCGGCACAGCCAAGCAACCGGTGCACGCAGAGTACAAGAAGGTGAAGAGTCTGGCATAGCCACTACTCCTCATCTGCTTGTACTCATGACCACCTATGACCCTGCACGGGTTGCTCAGCATATCCAAGCAATCCGTGTTCGCAGAGTACAAATAGGTGAAATTTCGGGCACAACCATGACTCTACACACACTTGTACTCATGAAGTACTCAATCAGTTTGATATTGGCACAGTATGTATCTAATTTATGTTTCACAAGACATATGAACCTGAATGAATTTGTTTTGGCATCTAAGCCAAGTTTGTAGAAAATGTAGATAAACGATCCGTAAAACAACTAAGATCTTTTAGTTACTATAAAGTGTAAGATAGGTGAATATAATTAAGATGTGAGTTGGTACATGCTAGTGCTATATAAACTGGAAGAGCATAGTAGCGTGCATGAAGAACTTATTGTTGTTATAGAAGTTCATTATGTTCAAGTGATGCTTAATATGTGCAAAAAACTGTGTGAACGTAGAAGGTTGCTTTGTTGGCGGTTCTTTTTGGGGTACAGAATGGGTAGATCATAGTATGGTTTTTCATTGATATCGGGAAAAGAACCCTCATTTGAACCCTCTTTTATGAGAGGTTTTGAAAAGAGAATAATTAAATTTACGTTAATTTGTACATGTGTTCGTTCTGTACACGTCTTTTTTAAGAGAGGGCTTGCCAAAGTACTGGGATTATGTGATACAGTAACCTAAGGAACTGACGTGAAGTCTACAGTAGGTGACGGTTGTAACGCAAAACTGTCACGCGGAATCTGCTCAGTGGCATACGTATTATATGGCACGATGTAACTGAAATATTTACAATCTTTGGCTCTACCTGACAGGGTACAGATTAGACATCAATATACCATTGACCACCTCTCCGACGTACTGAGCTTCACCGGAGGTCTTCAGGGTCTCTCAGTTTACTCTGTAGCCAGCAATCCTCATAATGGATCGACTGGGTGGTAATCTAAGCCATGCTACACTACGATTGCTGGCTGCATGATCAATGCGGGTGACAACTTGCAATTCATCACCGTATTCATACTACAGAACCGTCCAGCGGCGTTCGTTTTCGCCTTGGACGGCTGCTGCCGACGCAAGCTCTGCTGTCCATCGTTTCTTTTGCAACTGTTTCACTCTCGCTCTCTTTGTTTCGCAGATTTATTTTCATTCCGGCCACCCCCGCAGGAGTAGATAGAGCCTCCTGGGCTCTCCTGAACGCTATGAGCCCTTCCCATATTTGTAGCAAAGCATATAGCTCTGCCGATTCGTATCTCATAAATTGTTCCGAAACAATAAAGATGATCCGATAGTTTCATATCAAGAAGGCAATAATACCCCCTAGAATATATGTGCGGCATCCAATGAGAAACACTCTGAATTCATGAGAGGGGAGCTAGCTGCCCGCATGGCAATTGATTTTATTCACTTTCACAAAAAGGAATTTTCCGGCATGACATGGTATTCAATCTGCTTTTCTTCACGCCACGATCTTGAGAGTTGTTGATCTTGGCAAGTAAAGAGCCGCGCGTTGAAGCTGCGGTTTCTTGTCGCGCATTCCTTACGCCTGGGCCACGCTTCCCATATCCTACGTCGTCGACAGAAAACACGCAGCCCACGCCGGAAGTTTTTGTGGCTTTAGATGAATATCCGTTCTCAGGTGAGGGTTACTGAGACGAAAGTAAACGTGCAAAGAATGTCAATGACAAGCGATGGCTTCATCAAGTACCCAGAATTGCCTACTGGAACTGATGTGTGCAAACTAAGTGATCATGCTTACGACTCTCTAGTGTATCAAATTTCTGATGACGCTAGCAGTTCAAGCGTGGAAACTTTTGTTCAAGATGAGCACGTCAGCTCACGAGCTCGTATCGTTTTCCGCGTCGGCAGCGATGATGTTTTGCGCGTTCAAGTAGGTCGGAGTGAACACCATATTGAAAGTGTGTCGGATCTACCGGGAACAGATCGAGTTTTGCGTCCCAGCAACTCACGAAAGCTGTCGAGCAGACAAGTGAGAGTGTACAAAAAATGGAGTCAGTTTCTCATGACAGGTCAGGTGTACTTTACTGGTCCTTTTGCGTGTGTGAATCGCATCACAGGCGCTTCCCCCGAATTCCAAGCACAAGTTGAAGCCGATAGACCTGTGCCGATCCATATAGATGAAATCCCAA